>BMAO01032350.1:0-62743 GCA_019973975.1 Trichonephila clavata | reverse complement strand
GCTGCTGTGCGCACCTCAGTATCTAAAATGTAAATATTGTTAGTGTGCAACTTGTTGTAGAATGTAGGCCGCATTACGGCAAGTTCAGTCTTATTAAATATTACTATATTCAAATTTGTGTCTTCGTTGAGTAATATGGACTGATAAATTTTCTATGGATACTGCACACTCATTCGTTTCATTCGCTAAGAAAATTTCGTTTAGGTTCTTAATTGTTTACATTGGTGCATCGGCCACAAGGACGTTTCGCTGCATGTTGGGGTGAGTACTTTGTTTAGTCTCATTTGAATTTGATATTCGTTTAGTTAGCTTATTTTATCATATTTGAAATTTAGTTTATTCGTAACTGTCGGTATTTGGAAGGTTGCTCTGGTATAGTTTTGTTTACTTGTATGCAGATTGTTAAACTGGATTTGCTAGAATGTGTTGAAATTTATACTAAGTGGATTTAGAATTGGTGTTATTATTTGTATATTTGTTTTGAAATTATAGTGTTTTGTTAAAATGGATGCAGCAAATCAGGCTTTATTAGAAAGAGCAAAAAGGCTCGATCTGTTTCGAGGTCCCTCGTGACGAAACAAATTAATAAATTAGAAACGAAATAAACAATTCAGCCGATAAAAACAATAATGCATGAGATTTACGTACAATTAATTTCTATATTTGAGGAGCTGAGTACACTCGATAAGGAAGTTGAGAGTTTAATAAATATTGAAAGTCTAGAAGACGAAATCTTAACTCGCGAAGAATATCGAGATAAATTTATAATATGGAAAATCCGTGCTGAACGTTACATAGGAACAGTTTCGAGCATTGCATTTCAAAATTCGGTCGAAAATCAACCACGAAACATAACTCCTTTAAATAATACAGTTAGTTCCGTTTCTAACAAATCAACCGCATTTACCTAAGCTCACATTAGAATCTTTTTCGGGCAAGGATATCAGTAGTTTTCCCAGTTTTTGGGCTAGATTTAAATCCGCAGTGCATGATAATTCGAATTTAAATGAAGCGGACAAATTTTCCTATTTGAAATCGGTTGTCACATCTGATGCAGAATTGGCTATTCGAGGTTTAACACTAACCACCGGAAAATTATGCTAAAGCAGTTAAAATTTAGAAGATAGATTCGGGCGTAAAGAACTAATTGTATATTATCATATGAATCGTTTGTTAAATTTGTCCCTGTCCGTAAATCGTTTGATGAATCGCGTTAAGAAAGCTATATGATCAATTAGAAATAAACATTAGGGGACTCGAATCCCTTGAAATCTTCCCCGATTCTTACAGTTGTCTTTTGTTTCCGATAATAATGAAAGCTATTCCCCTGATTTGGCAGTTGAATATAATAAAAACATAATGAAAAACAATCCCAAGTCACTGATCTAACTACATATTTGCGCGGCGAAGTTGAAAGTCGCGAACGGACGGAATTTTTGTTAAAACCACATGGCTCCCACTCGTATCCCATAAATATTCGGAAGAGCACCACCAATCTATCCGCAGCCAAATCGAAAGGGTCAAGGTCATTCGCGATTCTACCCTTCTCATAAATCGGGGTGAGAGCATCTGCGAACGATTTGCTTTCGGCTGCAGTTTCGAATTGTTTTTTTTGTTCCGAAGATACTCATGCATCTGATATGTGTGAGAATCTATGCGTTCAGGAAAAGAGAGCCAAATTAATAAAGGAAGGGAGGTGTTTTTTGTGTGTAATACTTGTTGCCATGTTAAAAAGTGCAAAAAAGAGGTTTGCTCGTATTGTAAGGTCGTCACGCTCGTGCTATTTGTTTTAAGCTGGAAAATTCTTTAAAACAAAATTCGCATATAGATTTAGAGAAAGGAAAGTTGACGTGAAACCAACGTCTTCAAATTCTGTTCTTCATAATAGAGGTGGAGTTTTATTGCAGTGTGTAAAGGCAGAAGTAATCGGTCATATTTCCTCGGATAAAATATTTTGTCTTTTGATAATGGAAGTGAGAAATCTTTTATTAAGAAAAATGTTCTCGGAGGTTGGGTTGAAAAAGGTAGGTTCGGAAAGGCTAAATATTTTTTCGTTCGGATGTAAAACTCCTAAAAACAAAGTGTAGCAAGGTCGAGGTTAGATTAAGGAATATATTAAACGGAGAAGTAACTGTAATTGAGGCATTGGAAATTGAGGAAATTTCAAAGGCAACACTTAGCTGCCTAGCCCAGATGTATGGACAGAAATGGAGACAAAGGGATTCAGACTAACATTCAATTGTAGTGAAACTTCTGAGAACTGTGAAATTTCATTGTTAATAGGTTCCGATTTTTATTGGTCTTTAACACATCGGATAAAAAGACTTGATTCGTCATTGGTTGCAGTAGAAACTAGTTTAGGATGGTCTCTTCAGGGAAAGTGTGATGAGCGAGTGATTGTACTTCGGTACATTTGATTCACAGTGAAGAGAGAATCTATTTCAGCTGAGCTAAGGAGATTCTGGAGATAGAAAGTTTAGGAATACGTGACAATGATTCGGTGTCTTTAGGTAATGGAGATGAAGAGATACTTAGTGAATTTGATAAATCAGTTTGTTTTGTAGATGGTCGATATCGTGTAAGTTTGCCATGGAAACCAGGAATGAGAGAGGTTTTACAGAATAATAAAACTGTTGCACGTAAACGTTTTGAGGGGTTGGTCCGTAGGTTTAAATGTGATCACGAGTTGTTCTGTGAGTATAAAGATGTAATCGATAACTATGTTAGGGAAGGTATTGTTGAGCGTACTTCTTGTGATTCTTTATCGATAGTCAGGATTTTTACCTACCCATCATGCGGTGATACGTAGCGACAAAACCACAAGCCGTCTTCGCATTGTGTTTGATGGTTCGGCTCACGAAGACGACATTCATCGTTGAACCAAAGTTTATATACGGGACCAAATTTGCACCCAAATATGTTAGAACTTCTCTTACGGTTCCGAAAAAATCCTGTAGCCTTTACAGCTGATGTAAAATCTGCTTTTCTTCAAATTGAATTGGATCTTCGTGATCGAGATTTACACGTTTCTTCTGGACTGATAATTTGAATAACAATCCATACGTTCTAAATTTCACGAGAGTTCTTTTTGGACTTAGACCTAGTCCATACCTTCTCGCAGCAACTTTAAAACATCATTTTAGGAAGTACAAAGAACAATATCCTCATACATTTGACTTGCTAAATAGCTCCATTTATGTTGATGACTTCATTTGTGGTAGAAATGATGTTCCGGAAGCTCTACGTACTACCTTGGAGTGTTTGCAAATATTCAGTGACGCGAGCATGTTGTTGCGCAAATGGAGAACTAATTCAAACCAACTTGATTTGTTATGGCAGCAAGAAGGTGTCGAAACAGAATTCTCTGAAACTAGTGCCACCGATCTTAGACCACCGATTAAGGTTTTAGGACTCGCTTGGGATTCAGAAAAGGATTTAATTTATTTCGATCCAAAGGATTTATTGAAATTTATGTCACGTAAAACAGAGTCTAAGAGATTTATTCTGAGTGTGGTTGGTCGCATCTTCGACCCCATTGGAATTCTTGGCCCATTCGTTATCAAATTGAAATGTCTTCTTCAAGATCTTTGGACTCTGGGAGTAGACTGGGACTCTGAACTTCCCCCAAAGCTACGACACAAGTGGCAGCAGTGGAGTAGCGAAGCTGAGGGCTTGACTGAGATAAAAATACCACGGTTCTATTTAGGTGACGTAGATCAAGAATTATCAAGTATTGATATACATTGTTTCTCAGACGCGAGCAAGTCAGCCTATGAACAATACTATACTTGCGATTTGTTACTTGCAATAACAAAATCGAAACGAGTTTCATTTGCTCAAAAAGTCGTGTGGCACCTTTGAAATCATTGACGCTTCCTCGTCTTGAACTGACAGCAGCCTATTGCAGCTAGGTTGGCCAAACAGGTGTCATCATGTCTAAAGTTTAATGCCAATATATATTATTGGACTGATTCTCTCATTTCGTACTACTGGATACGGGCGATTCTTCAGCATTCAAACCGTACATTAAAAATCGTGTTCAAGAGATACAGTTGCTCTCTGATACGAGCCAGTGGGACACTGTCCAGGAAAGGACAATCCTGCAGATCTCATTTCGCGTGGTACATCTGCCGTCAAATTAGCACAGAATGAGCTGTGGTGGCACGGCCCACTTTGGCTTAAACTAACACCCGATCATTGGCCAAATCGTCACCGAGATATTTTAGATTCGAACTCTGCTCGAAGAATTAGAATATCGTTCTAGTGTGCATGTGCAGTTACCCAACAGAGGGAATCTCTTGTTGACATAAATCGATTCAGTAGCCTTAAAAACTTTTGAAAGTGACTGCTTGGGTCTTCCGATTTGTGAACAATGCTAGAATCGTTAATAAATCAATGAACTTCTATATTATGCAGATGAAATACAAAATGCTGAATATTTTTGGCTTAAATATGTTCAATACGAATTTTATTCAGCTGAGATATTAACCTTAAAACGCAACGAACAACTTCGATGTAGCTCTGAAATAAAGAGTTTAGTGCCTTATTTGGTGAAGACAATTTACTAAGAATTACTGGACGGTTGCTTGAAGCAGACTTATGCTTTGGCGAAAAGCATCCTGTTATCCTTCCTCGACACTGTAAATTTACAGAATTACTTGTTATTAGGAACATGAACGAATTGGTCATTGTGGCGTATCTGCAACTTTAACTCAACTTCGAAAAAATTATTGGATACCTAAAGGTCGTCAGTTAGTGAAAACAATTATTCGAATTTGTCTCATTTGCAAAAATACAACGCTAAACCAGCTGACCAGTTGAGTGGTCAGTTGCCTCGAGATAGAATCACCCACTCCCTCCATTTCAAATCGTAGGAATTGATTTTACAGGTGCAATACTTGTTAAGACAATCAAGAGACTCATAAGTCTTATGTTTCTTTGTTTACATGTGCGGTCACTCGTGCCGTACACTTAGAACTTATATCGGACATGTCCACAAAGTGTTTTTTACTTGCTTTACGGAGATTCCTCGCTCGTAGAGGAAATTGCAAAGTAATATATACTCAGATAATGCTCGTACATTTAAAGCTGCTGAAAAGGAGCTAGCATATTTTGCCAACATCTTGAAGGACAGTGAATTTCAAAATTTTGTCGCAGATAAAGGTATCCACTGGAAGTTCATAGTTGAACGTGCCCTTGGGGGGTGGATTTTACGAACGTCTTGTTAAGACTATAAAGGATCCTTTGCGTAAAATACTTGCAAAGCCCTTCTAAGTTTGAAGAATTTTCAACGATACTTTCAGAAGTTGAAGTGATCGTCAATCATCGACCACTGACATACGTGGAAATGATCCAGGAGAGCCGGAGCCACTCACACCGGCCCACTTCCTCGAGTTAGGTTATGGTGACTCTAAATATCCTATACATTTCATTGAACTGATCGACGCCACTACGGCAAGAGAGTCGTACAAAAAAAGAAAGACTTACCGAACTCTTCTTTTAAAACAACTTTGGAGACGCTGGAAAGAACAGTATTTACTCCAGTTAAAACAGTTAATCATTTTAAACACCATCTGTTCATAAAAATTTAAAATTAAATGACATAGTTCTGGTTGAAGGAAATGTAAAATCAAAATTATTGTGGAACTTGGAATAATCAAGGAGATATTTATTGGAAGAGACAATAATGTTATATTATAGATCTTGTCTTGTAAAAACTTCTAAAGGTCTCTTCAAAAAACCCATTCAATTGTTATACCCTTTAGAACTTGAATAATATTTGAACTAATTTTGTTTCTATTTTTTTCAGATTAATGTTAGGAGATAGCACATTATTAATTAATCTCTGTTAAATTTATTTGTTGTGAGATCTTGAGGTATGTAGCCTAATATTTCTAATTTGTAAATTGAAGATTTATTGTCAGCTTTAAATTTCATTATATTTGTGTACTCTAATATATATTTACTTTTTTCTTTGCAATATGAAAAATTTAGATTTTGATTAGTAACATTGTATCAGTTAAGTCTTTGTTAGAATTGTGTTTGAATAATTGTTTGTATTAATTTTGTTTGATAATTACTGGGTGAACATTCTGCTCACCGGTAGGGTGTGTGCCGAAATATTGGCCACTCGAGGGCGCTGCTGTGCGTACCTCAGTATCTAAAATGTAAATATTGTTAGTGTGTAACTTGATTTGTAGAATGTAGGCCGCATTACGGCAAGTTCAGTCTTATTAAATATTACTATATTCAAATTGTGTCTTCGTTGAGTAATATGGACTGATAAATTTCTATGGATACTGCACACTCATTCGTTAAGAACATTTCGTTTAGGTTCTGAATTGTTTACAATAAGCTCAACACAATGTGACCAGTGTTTATCATTTTTTTTTTTGTTCGTTGCACACCTGAATATAAAAAAATAGGACAGATGTATGTTACAAACATTATATTTATCAAAAGATTTAATTAAATATCTGACATCCTTGCTTACTGAATGAAATATTTTTTATTAGTTCACAGCAGTGCAATCTCATCAAAAAAAATATACAGATTGGATTATTTCACAAATCTTTTGATTTTAAGAAAGCCAATTTCAATCCATGACAATTACAACTGGGCAAAAAAAAAAAAATATATATATAACAGGAAAACTAAATATAAATATCTATCTTGAGTAAATGTTGATGTAATTACATATACTATTTTCAAAGCTAAAAAACTCATGCACTTTTAATTAATTGTAGAAAATTCTTGTGTCACAGATGGTCTCTCTTGGTACATATGGTTAAGAATCTCTGATCTAGATACATGCTCGAAAATTATGATTATAAAAACTATTAAGTTTTATGACAAAAAAAAAAACTATAAGAGGGCATTTCTTACAAAACTTAAATAATAACAAAATCAAAAAAAATATGCAAAATATTTTCATACAAGTATAAATCTGAAATACACTTTATTTAATGCCCATTTTACCATTATTGAATATATTAAAATATGTAAATTAACCCTAGAGCATATATGCTTTAGTATCAAGGAAGTTTTTTTGAAATAGTTGTTTTTAATGCTAAGGTGTTTTTGATATTCTGTATTGCAAGAAGAAATTTTTATTATGGAATTTTGTATAAAAAAGATGCTTCAATTTTTTTAAT
Organism: Trichonephila clavata; assembly: GCA_019973975.1. Taxonomy (NCBI): domain Eukaryota; kingdom Metazoa; phylum Arthropoda; class Arachnida; order Araneae; family Nephilidae; genus Trichonephila; species Trichonephila clavata. The sequence goes on along the minus strand of BMAO01032350.1, from coordinate 55,589 downwards.
ACTGGTATTATAGATTTCTACACAAGTATAAGAAAATATTAAATAGTTTTTTTAAAATTTTGTATGTATTTTGTAACACAATTGTGTCATAACATACGACATATTATCAATTTTTTCGAGTCAAAAATAAATATAATGTAAATAAATAATTACAAGAAATTCTTAAGGAAGTATAAATTTTCTTCCAAGCATTTTTTCTCACGCTTTTATTATTAATTAATGGGTTTTTTCTTTTCATATGGAACAATGTCGTGGTCAAAAACTTTAAAAGCTTTTTCACTCGATTGAGCTGGAATTTAAAAAAAAAAAAAAACAGAATTATTTTGGATCACAATTTAACTATAATGGACTAAATTCATGACGGTCACATGATAATATAAACACGTGTTCTACATTGAATTAAAAACGGACAATAAACTAGCTCGTACTTTTTATTCTATTTGTAAACTTAGGTAAAATTTCAATTGCATAGTTGGGTAAAGATGCTCAAGAGTTATAAAAGAATTTCTGCAAAAAGATCTTAAAGGTTAAAGAAAAAAAGTCTTCTTTTATACATGTACTTTTAAATAAAGTGACAAATATTAATTTTTTTAAGAAAAAGTTTCTGTAAAAAGCGTCATTTGGCAACAACGAAGTGCATGAACTGATTTGCTGAAAATAGATAATTGTATTTATCGTGACTATGACGTCACGTGTGTTTTTGAACTTGATTGGCTAAAAACACGTGGTTTAAAATTATCATGTGATTATGACGTCACATGAATTTAGTCCATTAATAAAAATTAATTGATTAAAGCTAATTATTCAAAGAATTACAGATGTTGGCGTCATTCTTGGCGACACAGTGACCATTTTAGCGAACGACTTGGGTCAAAACCTTTTTTCTCACATTTTAAAGTGCTGAATTAAGCTGAAATTTTCTATACACGACTGTTTTGGGTTACAATACAGTAATTTAATAAAAATTAATTTACAAAAATAATTATTCAGAGAGTTACAGATATATCCACGTTGGCATCATTTTTGGCGACTTGTGTCAAAATTAAGTTTTTTTCTCACGTTTTAAAGCTCTCGATTGAGCTGAAATTTAATGCACATGATTGTTTTGGATGACAATACGATAATTTAACTATAATCAATAAAATTAATTGATTAAAAGTAGCTTTTTGAAGAATTTAATTTTATTCATAGTTCCAATTGTTTATAATGTGTAACAGTTGAATTAGTAACTATACAAAAGCATATTTATCCGTGATTGGTTAAGTGTGCGACACGTGAGTAAACTATGCACGCTCAAACAAGTGAAGTTGAATCTTTTTTAAGTTAAAATAGTGGCGATCACAACTTTTTCCACTGCCGGAAATGAAGTCTCTGATTGGCTAGACGCTTCACGCTGACTGCCTTGGTGTGAATACGGCTTTATAGTTCCGGAGATATCGTAATGAGTAAGTCGCTCTTTTCTCCTTTATACATATAGATATATGCTGATGTTAATAAAATTTACAGCCACATTTTTTAAACCTAATACTGCGCGTTCATTTTACCTATTGAGGGTTTTTATTGTTCTGTGTGATCTCTGGTAATGGATTCCATTCACCTGACGTCATAGTCACATGATATGCACTCAACTAATTCCCACGTGTTTGATTGGACTGAGTATTTTAGAAGAATTTTCGGATTTGCATCTACTGTCATTCAACAAAATGAAATTCTTTCTTTCCTTTGACTGAAAAAAATACAATTTTTAATTTTATGCATTATACTGATATCTTTATAAATATTTTCTCTATTCCACAGTAATATTTCGTTGTTTTTATTGAAAAATTACATTTGTAAGTTCTCAAAACACCTATCGCTAAATTTTGTTGCTTGCCAATCGATTCCGGTCGCCAAAAAATTGACATCACCAAGCCCCCCCCCCTCTCGCACTACATTTTAACAATTTTTAAGTATAAAGGTACGCTATAAACAAAACTTAAATCTAATACTATAAAAAAACTATGTATATATTTGATAACTAAACGAAAAGCAAAATGGTAGAAAATATATTTAAAATATAGAGTACTAAAAAAATTAAAGAATATAAAACTAAAATGTCAGCAAAATCAACCTTTAGCACACAACCACAAGTGTAATACGATTAGATGTTATTGTTTACTTGATAGTCACATTACAATCGCATCACCCTCTGGTGATGAATCAACTTCAAACGCATTAAATCAATTATTTTGAATGTATGATACCATAAACAACGGTTGATAATTGAATGCATACTGTTGATTTCGTTGTGCTTTTGAAATATGTAATAATTAAACTTTTTTTGAGGTTAATTCTACTATGTTGAGATTTAAAAGATCATTTGAATTTGCAATAAATGCTATAATTCACGCCCAAATTCCACAAATGGTAACATAAAGCCTGTTTTATCGTAGATTTGACCCTAGAATTTTGAATACTGATATATATATATATATAATTGTCCATTATTATACTTATGGCACCAAATGAAGTCATTTGAAAGCATATTTTACAATATCGTTGTTATTAAAAAATGCTTCGATTGTGTTCCAATATTATTTCGATTGTGTTCCAAATTTAAATAAAGCAAGAATTATTTCTTTTGCTCACTTCATATTCCTAATTCTTGAAAGTTCACATCACATGAATTAGCACATTCAAATATAAGATCATCTTGCTTTAACAATTCGAAAACCTAATTTTCTTCGTACAATTTTCTTTTAGATTACATATATATATTTTTCTGCTTCTTTAACTTAATATTCTACACCAGCGTTCTATCAATCTTTTGTCGCTTTGACAATGTTGAGTGACATTCGGTCTGCTTTCATCGCTGAATCATACGGCCTATTTTAAACTTTGAAGCAGTTCTAACGTTAGTAATATCGTACCAACTGCAATTAACGAAAGCAACCACTCTTGCTGCATTCAATATACGTATCTCATCTAGAGAGGCAATCATGTGGTATGCATACCTTTCGATCATAGCTTATTTGAGTATGATAGAAGGAAAGCAACCTGCAAAATGGACAATGTCTGTGCTATTATTTCTCCCAGGAAAACCATTGTAAAAATTTCCTTCTCATCTTAGAGGTTACGTGTAATAGCAATAAATGCCAGGCCACCACTGAGACAACTTTCGCATACAAAAGATTCTACGAGAGACATGGTGAATGGATTGAGATGGGAAGATGGATTCATACCTCAAATCTCAGCGGGCACGCACAGGCTGTGGTAAAAATGGCTGGAGCAGGAAAATGTGATAAGTTTGTGGGTTGCCGGTTTGGTCAGTGACATCAGTATGCACGGATCGACGCATCCAGCGACAAGTCGTTGCGGCCCCACAAACCCTTTCTGACATAATTTTGCAGTATTCCTGATATTCCTTTATCGACCAGAACCATTACCTTTTGATTGGTTGCCTTGTGGCCTACAGTCATGCCATCTGTTAATATCCTTGACTACACAGCACACGCGACTCTGCTTTGTGCCGGGCTAAAGTAACGTAGATGATGAAATGGAAAAGGATTTTGTTTTCAAATGAAACAAGCTTCAGTTTTTTTCAATATTGGCATCGTGTACGAGTGTGGTGACAGGTCTATCATCTTTTTTCGGGCGTGTCTAATGTCCTTTACCAGCACGATAATGAGTGAACGCACATTGCTTGGATCAGCCGATGTGCCCTGCAAGATGTGTAGATGTTTTCCCGGGCAGCATCTATACATCAATTCACCAATCGAAATCGGGTATGATTGGACGCCATCTCATGTTCAGATGACGAGCTATGGCAAATGTTTCCAGATAATGGAAAGTCATGGCTCAGGACGCCATACATATTCTCATTGACTAGCCCTGATGCTTCATCTACAACTGTCCACGATAGTCCTACAACCTCCTGAACTCCCGTTTTTCTCATTCATGTGTTCTAAATATCATTTAAAAATATCTACCACTATTCAGTGATCGTGGCTCTGTGTTTGCTGAGTTTCTCTACGTTCTGGTCACTCCTTGGTATAGCATTTTCAATGTCGCGTAGTGCATGAGAACATTATTTTTGTTAAAATAAAAACTTCACTGCCAATTTCACACATATTTGTTTGCTTATTAAAAACTGAAATATCTTACCAAATATCAACAGCTGCAATCGAAAAAAAAAAAAAATGTTTGTAAAATTCATACACACAATTTACTTCGGATATGACGAACTTTGTAAAATATTTTTGAAATTTAAATTACCGCTGCTCGATTTAAGGCGCCCGAGCTTCTCTTCCGATGCTAGGGCTGCGGTCTTTTGGGAAGTCCGGTTCTGTACTTTTGTTGGGTGAAAAAAATGAATAGACATGGCATTTTACATAAACAAAATTGATTGATGGTTTATTAACATCATATTTCGAAATTATATGAAGGGTTTTCATGACATACATTATTTTGAACCACGGTTGACATTGAGTTGGCATTTCACTCTCCAAACTTTCATACTACATCAGCGTGAGGATTTCGAGTATTGACAGATTTAAAACACATCAGCTCTTTAATACGGAGGGTCAAAATCAGAAAAAAAGGGTTCTCGTTCCATGCTAAAACTCAAAAGAAACAATGCCGGGGACTAATTAGCGACCTTGATTTATACAGAGACAAGTATCCATTCTGAACTTAATTACTAAAAATACAAATATTCTTCACAATAAAACACAATTCCAGTAATCACATTCATTTATCATCAAGTATCTTATAAAAGTCTTCTCTTTTTGCAGAAGAATTGTGAACAAAATTACATTGAACAGGGTTCTTGTAGTTCAAGGAATCGTGAACCCTTTTCATCTCTTTGGAAGATACAGACGATTTTTTAAACTTATTTTCGGATCTATAATGAGATATTTGATTCTGAATCAGAAACTAAGAAATTGTAAATGTTGAAGTACATTGAAACAGACTTTCAGTGATTTTATGGACTGACTAATCAATAAGGGTAAAGAGCTAATTGAATTAGACACTTGTAATACTGATGGAATCAAGTTTGAAATATAAACTATATGAAACAATGTCCCCTTTCACATGTTAAATAAACTAGCGAATGTAAGTTTTTTTAACCCACACAGCTTAATAACCCTTTTTAAATGGTTTGGGAAGCATTACAAATTCGGAAACAGAAATTAAAATCAATATAGTTATAAGGGAAAAAAAGTTACTCTGAAATAAATACTTGGAGCTAACTCTCAAATGCATTTTTAATTCTTTTATAGCAAAAAATAAATAAATTAACATTCTTAATGGGACCACGAAAGTTTTCTACAAGCTGAACTACTTAATGCTTTCCTTTAAATTAAAGCACACAAAAAATATTAAAAACAAATATTGTTTTACCGTCAAAGTTAAGGACGGAAAGAAGAAAATGAAGGATCTTTTTGGATTACGTTCGAGTTCAGTTCTAATTGATAGATAGTAAATTAGATTTATATTTTCCAGCATTATTTTCATTCAAACAGGTTACGTTCAAAGCAAGCACACATAAACCAGTAAATCTAAGTATAATTATTGGAAATAATTAGAAAAAACATAATAGGCACTCTATTATACATAATGTTAGTTCCAGGAACTTTTAGACCACCCAACAATGCAGTTTTTTTTAAAACTAAAAGTTTCCTTTGTTTTTATTGTGAACATGAGCCACAAAGAAAGTGGACATTAACTGTCCACAGCAAAAAAAAAAAAAAAAAAAAAAAAAACATTGTTATTGTTGACATATTAGCAAAGAGAGAAACTCAATTAAAAAAATAATTATAACACTAACATCACATGCAAATAAAAATGTTTTAGATATTTTTAAATCTTTTATCATATTTAATTCCTAAAATTCTTTGTTTAAGATAAACCTGTTTTATTACATCTACATAAATACAAGCTGTATATAACTTTTTTTGCCCTTTTCACAGAGAAGGGGAAAGGAAGACAACAGATTTCAGGGATGAAATTCTTTTACAGGATAAGTCAAGGGTGAAAAGTTCTAAAAATAAAATTAAGGGGTGGGGATGATTTTTTTTTAACAAAGCAATCAGTTTTTAACCATTGTAATGAATTTGTTTTTGAGTTTCAGAAAAGTATTTTAAGGAGACACAATCAACATGCATAACTAAATATTTCTGTGAATAGACAAAAAATTGATATTTAACGAAATATTCTTCATAATTTTGTAGAAACATTATTTAGCAAGCTGTTAAGTTAAAATGAAACACAAAACTAGAGCACGTGATGTTTACATGTAATGCATATCAATTGACTAGAAACTTCAAATTTTAAATGTCCAACCGGAAAAGAATCTTGGTGCTTTTACCAGGCTGCTCTAGCCTATGCTAATGTACTGGGTTTCAAAATAGAACATGTGAAAACATCTTTGATCAAGGCTCCTTTGTTCATTGGCATCAAATGCATTTCTTCAAAGATGCATAAAAAAGAATACAAGAGAATGTCTTCACAACATTATTCAGAACAAGTGCTCAAGAGAAATATCACTGACAAAACATCGTTACTTTTGCAGATTAAATTCAATGTAGGAGCAAAATATCATTAAAAAAAATTTACAAATGGAAAACAGGCTTCTTATAAATGGACAAAAATATTGGTTGTTTGGAAAGATTACTGTAGTATTTATCAAAAGAAAAGAAAGAGACTGAAGTATAGGCAGTTGTAAGAAAGAAAATTGTATTAGAGGAAAAAGTGTGTGTGTGAGGAAATGCACTCTCCCCAATTAAAAAAAAACGAGGGACTATAATCATATTGTTGCTTTTTAATAATACTCTTTAAAATAAAATTAGAAATAATAACATTAACTTAAAATGTATGTTTAATATGCCCAGAAACAAAACGATAATGCCTTTGATACACAATGCAGTTTATTATTCCATTTCATTTTTACGTAATTATTTTGTATATGTAAACGCAGGATGGTTTTGCTTTTGAATTACTTAATATAACATGAATATACAAATGAAATAATGAAAATTAATTTCAGTTCTTTCATTTGTTTTGTTAGCCTTCTGAAAACTAACATACTTTACATTTCTCAGGATGTATTTAAAATGCTGTTTTTTTAAAAAATCAATAAACTGTTTTAAATTTTTTCTGTTTTGTATAGTATGTTTGGTAATCCTGTGCATGGAATAAAAATTTAAGTACACAATTATTTTTTAAAAAAAATCTACAAACTATAGATATGGTTTATAAATTGTTTGAGAGAAAAGAAACTAAAAATATAAGTAATGCTAGTACCACCATATGCATGACCAGAATTAAAAAACATTTCTAAGAATCTAAGGGAAAAAATTGTTAAAAAGTATTAAAATATATATATATATATATTTAAAATTATATCTTAAATAACTGCTTGTTTAAGAAATGCTTTTCTTGTGATAAGTGTATTTTATATGCATGGTAACGTTTTCTTATAAATAACAAAAAAAAAAAAAAAAAAAAATGCTCAGAGTACCATGGTTAAGAAAAATTTCAGAGATAAACGATTTTCTGAACATGGAAGATTAATATGAAGTTGAGAGAACTCAATTATAATAAATACAAGTTCAACACTCCACTAAAAAATGTTAATGAGGAAAACAATTCCTTCAATGAGTGTGTTTGGTCAATAGATGAGAATTCTTGCATTCTTTCCAAGTATTTTAGGAAAAGATCCATAAATGCTTCTGATGTTTAAAATTAAAAATCCTTTTGATGTCACAGATAAAATTTCTTGATTATTCTTAAGACAAAATATTTTTGTTTTCATTTCAGAAAACTACTACACATACACACATCCCAGGAATTTTAAAACTAAAACAATTAAAAAATTGCATTAAAAAAAAAAGCTGGAAAATTACCAAATGAACTTGCACATATAATGATCAAAAGATATGTGAATATACACTATAATCAAATCAAAATACAACTTCTTTTGATAAATGTAAGGAAAATGAAAATATTTAAATAATTTAATGACAGTTTTTTATGTATACAAATAAGATTTTAATTTTAGAGAGTGCACCACAAAATGCATAATGTTCTGCTTCTGAAGCAATATTTCATAAATATGAAATATATTTTTTTCTTCAGGTTATACTTCTGGTATCTTTTTTGTATTTCGATAGTGGTTCAAAATCAAGAGGTCCTTTGCAGAACAGTTTCAGGTTGTTTCTGGTACAATGTGCTTAAATTGATTATTTTTTTTTTATTGTATGACAGTAGCATGATATACTTCATTTTTATTCACATTGCTATTTAAAAAGAAATTCTGTGTTGTAAAAATGTATTAATAAACTTTTATTGGTTATAGAGCAACACTTAGAAATGGAAATTCTAAAAATATGCACATATTAATATGTGCATATATCTCTTTTTAATCTTAATTATTTATATCATTTTCCTAATATTTAATTATTTTTAGCTTTTTTAAAAATTAGTGACTCTTTCCATAAAAATGAATTTGATATAATGCATTACTTTTTAAGACAAATAATTACTTTCATTTTAAATTATAACTAATACTCAACATCAGGGATACTCGACCTTTTTTCCTGCAGCGCTGCATGCATATGACAGGTATTTTACGTGGGCTGCAACATGAGGATAATAGAAAACACACACTATAAGACCAAAGCAACATTGGACAAAGCAAAACTGATCAAAATATTATAACTTATTTTTGGCTTTAATTTTAATACTATATTAACTTTTGGCATTTATTTTAATTCCATGTCAAACACATACAAAAAGATTTATTTTTATGCATTTTTTACTGAGTTATTACATAATTTCTATTTCTTTTCAACTATGACAAAGCCTCTTGCTTATATTCTACTATTAAAAAAAGCAAATTGATAGGAAAATTGATTGCTTGATTGAAAGAATTTCTCGCTAAATTTTTACTACATTGTTCTCCAATAAATGAATTTCTTAGTGCAATGGGTCACTCAAAAAATGCTGCCAGGCCATATGCAGCCCGCAGGTTGAGTTTCACTGTTCTACATGGCAAAAAATATAGAATTTTCACTTGAATTTAATACTTTACTCACAATTTCTCTTTTTGGAAAACTAATGTGGATCATTTTTGCTTGTACTTTTTAAAAACTTTTGTGATGAACTTTAATACTTCTAGGTAGTTTTTGAACAAATAACTATTAGTTTCTCAATAAATGATATAAACATCTGCAAGATATTTGAAGCAGAAACAATTCGAAGTCCTTAAAGTATATTAAATAAAAAAATTGATTTATTATAATTCATTATAATGAACATGGAAGTACACCAGTTATGGATTTAAATGCAATACATTGCATCATCTGAGAATTAAAGTCTCAAGATTCTTTTTGCTAAATAGGCATTGAAATTATAAAATGCATTCCCTTAGTTTCAATTAGATCAGAACTTGGGAAACATTTCTAAATATTATGTTGAATAAATTTATCCCCCACAAAAAGTATATTCCAAGAAACACTTCAGTAAACAAGACAAGTTTAAAATAATTTTACAGAAAAATATAATAGCTCAGTAGAAAAATCCCCTACACAAACAAATGTAAAATGCAGCATGAAGACAGAAACACTGCATAAAGAAATTAATGAAAAAGAACAAATAAAAGAAAGAAATTAATGAAAAAGAACAAATAAAAGAAAAAACAATCAGTCACATTCCAGGATTCGGTAAAAATTCAAATTAAATGAAATAATTTACTTTATCACAATATTCAATATAAAAAAATACTATGAAAATCAGGAATATAATACTATTAATAAGAACAACGTTACAGATAATTCCAAATAATAATTAGCTTAAACATTTTCACTGTTTAAGATTTTTTTTTAAAAAAAGGATAATTTTACTTTTATTTTTTCAAAGTATAATCAAGCAACGTTTTTGAATTAAAAAGAACTTATTTATTCCATTTTTTTAAGGAAAAGTAATTAGGCCTGAGTGTCTGCTTATTTAAAGGAAAAAAAAACCATTTAACATATTTCGATTTTAAATAAATGAGGATTTTTCAAAAATGTTATTTCTTATATAAATCTTAATCTGTCACACATATGTACAAAAATAAATTCTTTATTAATGTTTTACAAACTTTTTGTATTCATAACAAAATGATTTGTGCAACATGTAAATTATCTCAAAGCTGAAGCCATTTTGTAAATTCTAATTACAAAACAGTCACATGTTTTTTTAACAGGATAAAACTATTTACAATAATATTTAGGAAATTGAGCATAACATTATATTTTACTTTGGTAATGTTTAAATAACATACTTAATTTGACAACTTTTAAGTATATAAGTTAAAAAAGATCCATAAAATTATATATATATACATATTACTGAAATATTATTTAAGCAAAATATTAATCATGCATATGCTTAAATAAAATTTTACTTGTATATATGTATATAACAACATTTCTGTTCTGCTGACTTTTAAATAACTTTGTCTTTATACATTTGAGAGCCCTCATAAACAATCTTTTTAATTTTGGCTTGATTTAATATGGACAATTTAAGCAGAAAAAGGGCATATTTTTTATTTAAGTCTAATCTGATTAAGAGAAAGTAAATACATTTTTTTTCAGGGTATTGGATATTTTTCAGGGTATTTCTAAGGATTTGAAAACACACATTCTACAGATTTTTAATCTTTTAAGTTATATTATTCTTCCTTATGATATTTTAAAGAAACATATACTGTGATGTAACTTTTCCCCACACCAGATTATCTCATTCTGAAATCCACAGATTTTAAGCAATCATATAATAGACTGAAAATAAAACATATTTAGAGACTTTCACAAGCAAACAACATATATTTATACTTTCTTGTATGACATTTTTTTTCCTAAGACATTACATAAGAAAGGGATAATTAAAGTTACTTATCTGTTTTTACAAATATAGCCAACATTATCTGGATAACTAAAACAAATATAAAATTAAGTATATAAATTGTTCAATTATAATATAATGCACAAGATATAATGTTGTTTTCTGAACAAAAATAAAATGCAATTAACTTGAAATAAAATACATTGCATGGTTGTGAGTTAATGACAAAAATATCATGAATTCAAATGGAAGAAATTAAAATAATTGTTATTATTTTTTTAGCAAAAAGACAACAAAATTAATAATGAAGCCAAAGATAAACAAAAAAGTATGTTTAACTTTTATGAATACAAGCCATTTTACTTGTGAATAAATAAATGTCAAATATAACAAAATGCAACAGAAATCAATTTAAATTAAGAATAATACTATTTATGCAGAATTCTTATAATTGTAATTAAAAGGTAGAATTTAGAGAAATTTTGCTCACTTAATTAGATTAAAAAGCACTCAAAATATAATGAATAAGAAATTGTTTCAGAAACAAAAAACTGCCAATAAATATCCCATAATTAGAATTCAATTCAATATTAGCAAAACAAAGTCTTTTCTAATATTCAATAACCATAACAAACTATAACAGAACATATATGTGATTCAGTGTTGACAAATAATTCTAGATTAAAAAATATTATTAAAAGCCACATATTTTGTAACAAAATTGCAGGCATTTCCGATTTTATATATATATATATATATATATATATATATATATGTAAATGATTGACTAGAGCATTCATTACCATTGGAAATAAGGCAAAATGCTTTTTGAAAACAAAGGCAATTCTTAACAATTACCTTGTAGAGTGAAAATGGCACTCAACATTCATTTTTCAAATTGTATGTTATTTCCTTCCCTGTAATAATTCTTTTGTAAAAGTCTTATTAAAATAGTTATGTTATAATTATGGAATAATAATTAATCTTAATAACACAATATAGTATGAATAAGAATTGTTCACAAAAACTTAAAATTAAATCAGTACAATTCAAAGTTATAGCAGAATTCATAGCAAAATTTATCTAATATTTGCTCATATTTTTGAATATACAAAAATTCATAAAAGTAGAAAGTTATGAAACATATTATTATTATATGTATTCAATTTGAAGAGATGATTCTATGAATTAATATTCATATGCATAAAAAATTAATTATTGTAATATCCACATTTCCTGTTAAGAATGATTATTTTGGAAAGAGTTTTGTATACCATTATACATTTTTTCTAAGCAATCCAATCTGGGAAATGTATGCTGAAAAGAAAACAAACTAAGTTTTTTAAAAAAACCAAAATTTGTGTCAATTCTAAAAGCATAAGAATGATATAAATATACACAATTAGAATGAAATAATTAAAAGAAAAAAAAGCAAGACAAAGAAAATTTTAGATTTAAAATAGAACACACAATTACTCATAATTTAAAAGGAGCCTATATTTTCTTAGTATATAATTTAATCAGAAACTGTTTTTAATATATCATGTAAGAATAATACATTTCTTAATATTTAAATAATAGCATATTAAAACAGTTTATGAATTAGTAATAAATATTCTACATATCACGAAGAAAAAATATTTCATTCCTGATAAATATGAAAAAGCAGATACTTCAACAAAATTAATATTTAATTCTGAGTGTTTCACTGATATAATAATAATAATGAATTTCATTTTAAAAAGTTTTGATAGCACAAAAAGAAAATCATGAAATACACTTCACAGATGTATTTGAAAATCAAATATTAAAGTTTTTCTCATTTACAAATATTTTACATAGACAGATTAAATTTCTATGCTAAATCCAGACCTCCTTCACCCACCAGATAACATTGAAATGAAAATAAGTTTATGCTAAGCTAACTGATAAATAAGCTAACTGATAAATCATTTCTTTATTTTTTAATAATGTTATATTTCTAAAAATTTATGCATTGATAAATATTTTGCATATATAAATTATTCATTGCTTAGCTACATCAAAATCTCTACAGAACAATTATTGTAATGATAAAAATTTACACATCAAGAAAATGTTCGATTTTCAAAACTACATTTTAATATCTTTTATGAAGATATTAAAATGCAACAGACATATTCATTCATTTCTGACATGTCTATGAATGCAATGAAACTCTGTTTATGCATGATTAAACAAAGAATAAAAATATATCATTAGAGCCTTGCTTAGATCTTTATTCATACAAATATTTAAAAGCGATCATTTTCTTTTTCTATATAATATTTCAACTATCGCAACAATTTTCATTCATGATTAATTTTTCCAAAACCTCAACAAAAAAAAAAAATTTTCTTTATGCACATTTATGGTTTATTATATATTTCCACATCTACAAATTATGATCTAAGTATCAATTAGAATGAAATTTTAAATCATGATATTCTTAAATTAGACCAAATATAAAGCAGAATCAGTCATTGTCAACAATATTAACACAATTAATCAAAAATAATAAATAGCAAATTCATTTCCAATTTTCACAACTTGAATTTTTAATATAATGCATTTAAAAATAAGAGAAAGAATAAAAGCAAATGCAAAGAGAAAACAAGTTAATTATGATGCCTGATCCTTTAAGGATGTAATTCTTACTTATTTTTGTACATGAATTAGCTACTTCAGACTGGATTAACAAGTCTCTAATTTTAGCTAAGTATCAAACATTTTCTCCAAAGCTATTGATTGAATTTAAAAGACAGCTTACACAATATTATTAAATCAAGGATGCCAATGATAAATTCATCAATATTATGGACAAATAAAGCCCAATAGCTGAGTGGTAGTGCATCATGCTTCCACACTATAGGTCCGATGTTCAAATCCTGGGTGGGCAAGGTTGACTTAGCCTTTTATCCCTTCAATGAAAACCAAGCATGCTTGGGAACTTAACACAGGGGATTCTGCACCAGACTGACCGGAACATCTGCTCTTGCACCTCAGGGCCTAAGGTCACGTATACTGATATGAGCACAGTAGGCCTTGGTCCTCATGGGCTGTTGTGCCACTGAGTTAAGTTTATTATGGACAAATAAATTTTTAGCTACATTTACTTATTTAAAGAAATTTAGAACAATGATTTAATAACAGTAACAGAAAGAGTAATAAAGAAAGAGAACTTTTCCCTTTGTAAGTAAAATTATATGAAGATTGAACAACTAATTTAGAATTCATTATTTCAAATTCACAATTTTATGCAAATAATGATAGAATTTAAGGATTATTGTTTTGTTTTAAGTCTATTATTCATAGAAACATTCTAAAAAAAAAAATCAAATATTGGATGGGACTTCTCATTTTGAATATATACTTCACAATAAGATATATTTTTCAAAATGCAGCCCTAAACTGCCTAACTTCCTCAAATTTTATTTTGGATTTTTTTTTTACAGAAGTACAAGGCACAAGTAGTGCAAAATGACACTATTTTTTTTAATATAATATTCATGATTCTGAAATTCTTCACACATTCATGGAGTTTGGATTTCTTACTCATACACCAGATTTTACTATTTCATATATTACTGAATCACATCAATGCTATTTAATAATTTTTTTAAATATTTCAATTATGGAATAAAATAATCATTTGAATCCAAACTGCCTCCGTTAGATAAAATCTCAAATAATATAAAAAATGATGAGTAGTATTTTTACAATATAAAACTGATTAATCATTTTCTTGAAATGAATGTAATATATGTAAAATTAAAATATTTGATGTATTTTTTTAAAGTTTAATTCCGATTAAAACAACATACTACCATTTTATTTATTTCATTTTCTATTCTGATTTATCATTTTGTTCAGGTATTTAAATTAAAAATAAAATTTTTTTGATGTTAAACAATTTAGAAATGTATTAATATCACTTTCTGGAATTGCTCAGTATGTTTGTTTTGCACTTTAAACAGTGTTTCTCAAGAAATTACAAAGTTTCAACAGACATGCCTTCATAATCTGTTGTCGAAGCGCAATCTGAATATTGCACAAAAGACATTTCTTAAAATAATACAAGGAAATGATAAATAATTTTATATTCATTTATAATACCATGATAGGTCAGAACAAAAGTAATTTTCTCATATAACATTGTAAAATACCTCTATTACCACACATTTTAAATTAATTAAATGAATTATGAATAATTTTATTAAATAATGGGAAAAATACATATGTATTAATAAAACAATTTGAATGAATATTGTCAAAGTGATATTTAAAAATAATATTGAAATATAAAATATACATACCTGAAACAAAGGAGCAATACTACTAATTTTGAGTGGGTCTTTGATGTCTCTTAATAGAACAGCCAAATAAAATATTATTCTATGCTATAAAAAACAAGGTTATTCTTGGGTATAGATTCTAACACATAACGTAAAACGAAACAGAAGACATTTATAAAAATATAGTAAGATAAATAATTTAACCCATGTTAAATATTTCACAGTAAAAACAACTGAAAATTGTTTACGGCAAGAACAAACTCAAAATATTATAACTATAAATATCAAAGTTCTTATAATGCTGAAAAACTTTTATTACTTTTTAAATGCATATATAGATTTAATATTAACACATACAGGGATAATTATATAAGTCTTATACAATCATATTAATACAATTTTTAATACTGAATGTTCAGTACCTTTCTTTATTAAAAAATTATGACACAAGCAGTGTTTGGAACAAACACAAAGAAACAAATAAAGGATTGACTGGAAATTTACTAACACTCAATTTCATAATGGATTGCAACATAATGGAGATAAAACTCACTAGAATAATTTGGGAGAAAAAAGATACACATTTTTTAGATTTAATTCATATAGGCATCATAATTTATGTAGCATAAAAAATTGTGAAAAAAAATAAGATCATTGCAAAGCGAATTAAAGTATAAAATAAAAACAGTATTTTAAATACTTAACAAAGAACAAAATATATTTTTATGATTTCTTGAAAATCTTTCTAAGATATAGGAAAAGAAGAAAGATATTAAAATAAAAATCTTCCAAGCTGGTATAAATACAGATGGTTATCAAAATAATGGAAACATCTTAGATTAATAAAGAGTCCTTTATTAGTATTGTGTAAGACTGCTTTCAGCAAGTAATACAGCTTGGATTCACCTAGGAATCGATACATACAAGTACTGAATAGTGTTTAGTGGAATATTGTACCATTTTCCACAGAGATATTGTGAAAGTTCTGGGAGAGATGCTGGGGGAGGATATTAATTCCATATTGAAAGCTCTATAATATACCATAATGGCTTAATTATATTGAGGCTGGGTGGGCCTGTTTAACTTCATCCTCATGTTCATCAAACCAGGATTAGGTAAGTCCCACTCCATGAATAAGTGCATTATCATCCTGGAAAATTCCATCTACTGCAAGGAAAAAAGTTTGCATCATAAGATGGACCTGGCCAGCTAAAATTTCTTTAAACTTCTCTCCAGTGATCCTTCCTTTCAGGGTTATGAGTGGTCCAGCAGAAAACCACAACATGGCTGCCCATATCATGATAGATCCACCTACATGCTACACAGTTGGAAGGAGACAATCATGATCATATGTTTGTGCAGGTGTCCTCCAAACATGTTGTTGGGAAAAGTGTGAAAGATGATTTGTCAGACCATATTACTTTCTTTCACTTATCAATCAACAAGGTTTTGTGCATGTGACACCACTGTAGACAACAATTTGCATTAACATCTGTGACAATTGGCTTGGAAATTGCTGCTTTGCCATAAATGTTCTGTTTATGAAGGTGTCTTCTAACTGTAATCATTGGCACTGGAGGATCAAGATGTTGATTGAGCTCTGTGGTCACTTTTGCTGCAGTTGTTTGCTTTTTATACATTAGAATCTGTTCACTATCCATTGGTATCTTTAACTGAGCTTCTTCCTGTTCACTATTTTGCTTTGCTGAGCTTGTCTTGACACATTGTATGTTGTTATGATTTTAAACACCTTACTACTAGAAACGTCCAAAAGTTGGGATGCTTTGGTTACACTTTCTCAAGCTCTAGATGGGCTTCCACAATTTGGTCTCTTTGAAAATCTGAGAGGTCCAAATATTTATGCTTTTGAAATAAAATCCAAGACTTTCAGAACTTCAAAAAAAAGTTACAACATACAACCAGAATATAAACATTTCTATTTATATATGTATAAACAGGAAGCATTATTATATTTTAATGCTTACAAAGCACATTAAAAAATTTCACTTTTATTCACAGGTGTTTCCATTTTGATAATCATATGTACAATACACACAGTCTTAAATTATTATATTTGCCTTTAGATTTATTGGAATATCATTAAATTGATTTAAATAGTTAAAAAGTTCATTAACTTAAAATTTTAATTAGAAAAACCAATAAAGTTTTAAGATTCTTATAATTTTTTTTTTTTGCAATGAAATTTTTAAAATCTTTTGCATTTTGGAAGAAAAATATTTTTTAATAACACATTTCATATGAATTTTACCATATTTCCTTAAAAAAATTATTATCAAAGATTATATCATAGGAATACCTAAAAATTTATTTTTAAAGAAAAACTAAGGACTAAAATTAATTGTTAGTATAAAGTAAAGCACAGTGACCAAAATTTGTAAAATACTCTAAACCAGTGATTCCCAAAGTGGTCTGTCTATATAGACCCCTGGGGGTCTATGACGACCTCCAAGGGGTCTGCATCAGCCAAAAATTAATTTGGGGGTCCATGAGGTGTAAGTGATACTGGCTCTCATTAAACTAGATTGTGACTTTAATTTTAAAAGAAAATTTATAATCAAGTGTAAGCCAAATTTTGGCTATTTACAGGTTTATTTACTAAATTTATATATAATGAGGTTAATTTGCATTTACAAGGTGACAGCATACATTTTATTAAAACAAGAACCATTTCAAGCTTTTCTTTCCTGATTTAAACTAGAAAAGTATAATACTGGAGGTCATGAATTTTCTAAATTTGTCACAAACAATCCATCAGAGCGTTTTAAACTATGTTCAACATTGAAATGCCTTGTATTCAGATTTTGAAACCAGCTTTGAGAATGCTTTGACTATGGCAATACCACAGTAGGCAATTAATTCATATGGTCTTATTGAAAAAAAAATGTTACATTACAATAGGAACTTATTAGCACTCACGAAGATCTTAAAGCTTAGAAACGTATGCCAGCAATTTTGGATTTAAAAATTCAAACTTGTTATTTGTTCCGACTTATGGAATATCCTAAGGAAATTTTTCATTGCTTTTCCTAGAGTGAAGGAGTTCACTCTAGCGAGGTTGCCAATCTCGAAAGAAAAAAAAAACTAGACACTACTAACAGAGGAGATTTAAAATTAAACCAGACAAGACTGACATCAAATGTTGAAAATTTGATATTGTAGTGCTAGAGATTCACCCCTCCCATTAAAATAATTTGTTTGTTTAGTTAGTTTATTAAACAGTTTTATTTATTAATTAACTTTAATTTAAAAATTAACAAATACTTTTTAAATATTCAACACTATACTTCATTATAGTTAGAAATTTAATTCTTTTAAAGTAGGAGTAGTAGTACCAGCTGTTAGAAAGAGATTTAAGTTGATAAATTTGCAAAAATTCAATATTAATTAAACAGGGGTCTACCCCAAACCGAAAAACATGGCAAGGGGGTCTACGAGACAAAAAAGTTTGGGAACCCCTGCTCTAAACCTATAAAAGTATTCATTTTCTTATTTTAATAAAAAAAAATATTCTGAAAAAGATTATTGTACTGATACAAAACCATGAATTTATAAAAATTGATTTAAAAGCCAAATATTTTGCAGGATACAAACAAAATACAACCAATAAAACAAAAAAAAATTAGTAAGAATATAAGAGAACGCTTTTTAACAGTAAACATTGAAAAAAAATACAACAATAACTACAGCACAACCAAACTAGAATTCATACAGATATCATTTTTGAATTTGGCTAATTTTTCTCCATGTTTGAACTTTGTTGTTAAGAAACTATGATGTGTTATGAGCTATAAACTTAGATAATAGCAGTACTGTATTAAAATTACATTCATGAAATATAATGTGATAGGTATAATAATAATTATTTGAATAATATGAATGCTAAATATGCTTCAAAATACCAAAAATTAAGATATAAAAAAAATGCTTATTAAAAAAAAACATGCAACTTTTTTTTATGATTCTAGGTTACATAAGAGTATTTTTTAAAAAAGCTTATTAACAGTAAGAATTAAATCAATACTTAAAATAAGCATTTGCACATTACCATAAATATTCCTTCATTTATTACAACATCATATATATTTTGATTCAGAATGAATTGGGATTCTTTTCTACCAGTGACAAAAGTAGTTGTTAATTGAAGACCAAGTGATGCAATAACCAATAACGATTCTGAAATAAATCAATGAATAATGTTAAGAAAATATTTGCAGCATAATCATACAAATCCATTAATAATTATTAATCTTCAGCCAAGACAAATCTTTCTGATCTAAATCTTAAAACACATTATTATCACATATGAAATTAAAAAAGATAAAACATTTTATGCTAAATTAAAACACTCATATTGCTATATTTAGCTTTTTATTTTTTATGATGTAAAATGATAATAGTGAGCAATACTTGATTAAAAATGAGAAATTATAAAGCTAGCTTTTCAGATAATCAGATTACGAACAAAAGGTGTTCATGCAACCACATTAAGTGTATGGCTTATATGATTATATTAAATGCAAGCAGGCCATATGCAATCTTCTTTGTGGCCCCAGGCATGGATACGTTCATCGTAATGCTCCACGCAAAACTGGAACTTGTCTGACCAGTTCTGCTGGGCATATCACTGTCACTACGCATCTCTATGCTGAAGTATCAGGGGAAATCACAACAGTGGTGGTAACGTGGATGCAGTGCATGTTGCTCCAGAAGTGGTTGCACTGTAAGTGGACATTTGTCATACTGCAAACAAGTTCCCTTCTTAACCCAAGGTCCATGATGTGGCAATACAATCCTGGAAAGCAGACCAGACAACAGGTTGCTAATCATGGGCATAAGTGACAGGAGACTGCCGAGTAGTATTTAGCATGACTCTTTTGAATTCATTCATTCCATATTTGTACAACAACCAATACCAGTATTACAGAATGATAAACTACCTTCTATAAACCATGATCCTGTCACTACTGAATTTTAACATGGACTGATAGTTGTTTCTCCTTTCATATGAAGCCTAATATGAACACAATCTACCAACATTCAAACACGATTTTCGAATGAGAAATTCACTGTATAACTTTCCTTTTGTATCAAGTGTGAGTAGCCCTTTTCCGCTCTTATATTATTCAATCATGCTTAAATGATATTCATTTGCATTTCCAAGAACATTCTTTTTTTCATGCAAATTTGGTGTTTGTATTATCCTCCTGCATAGAGTTGCAATCTTAATGGTCATCAATGTAGTAGATACGCACAGATGCCCATTATGCATCCCACCTGCAACTATATGCTTGGCTTCTTAAAATCTGAATTGGTGGTTGAAAAAAAATTCTTCAAAATGAAAACATATACTTACAAAATGCTTTGAAGAAAAATTTTAAGTTAAAAATTTGCTATTATTTACACATAAATGAAGTGTAAAAGGGTAACAAATGCACTATTAAAATACTTAACACAGAAAATTTTGAAACTAACTAAAAGTTATTAAGTATTTTTTAGAAAAAGAGGAATTTAACTCCTCTCTCAAAAAGAAAAAAAAAACTTTTTAATTTTTAAAATTGAAAGACAATTGTTGAAAAAATTATGAAAATACACAGATAAAAGTTTTTAAACAGAATTCTTGATTAAAATTTTAAGCATGTGTATATTAATCATAAAATTTTTGGATGTATAAGAAATATGTATGTGTTTAAATTGTAAAATGAAATATCTAATTTATATGACTAAGGTGTTCAAATAGATAAGTCTACAAAAACTTTAGACAGAAAAATGAAGAAAATTATGAACAAAGTTTGATTTATTTTAAAATTCTTAACTTTATAATGAAAGAATAATTTAAGCATTTTTAGAGATTTAAAAAGTATTTTTATAGTGACATTTCAGTATCAAAGAATTTTAATAATACTATACTTTTTAATAACACAATATATAATAAAATATGATTAAAAACAATTGTTAAAATGCAATATGAACATGAACTTTATACTTAAAAAACACACAAGATTAAATTTTTTTAAAAACGATCCTAATAAAGAACATATCAGATAGTGAAAAAAAAATGTTAATCATTACCTTTTTTTCACATTAGTATATGACAAATCACGTAAAATTACATTAAACTCAATAAAGTCTAATGATTGGAGTCAGTTGATAATTATTAGAAACTTCTGATTTTTTATTAATTTACAGACAATAACAAAGCAATTTATGTACATCATATTCAACTTATTTCACAGCTACTTACAGTTATTTTGAATTCAAGCACTCGAATAAGAACAAACATTCATTCCTTTTATTTTCATTTATGCTTTGAAAAATAGAAATTAAAAATGACATCTTAGTATGAAGTATTTTTTATTTTTGCATGATTTTTCACCATTTATAATGTCTGATAGATCTTTGAAATTTTTAGATGGTTGTTTTATTATATTTTATATGAACTTTGAATGAAACAAAATACTTTGATCAGTTTAAATTGGAAGCATCACCACTTCAGCCTCACTCCCCCACCCCAAAAAAATTAAATTAAAAAAATAAATAAAGTTGCACTTAAAAAAATCTGCTTGATGTTTCTTTTGTTTTCATTTTAAAATTTGTATGTACTGACAATGCTCTCATGATTAACTTTTCAGATACAGATTTGTATAATACTTTAGATAGCTAAAATATCAATTTTCAATAAATAAATTAAATTAGGCAATACTAAGTACTAAGATTTAAATGAACACATACCTTTCTATGTAATTAGCTATTCTTGGAAGTCAAAATAATTAATTACATTTCACTTAGAAATAGTTCCTTGCTTTTAAATCAAATATTTTAAACAGAAAGTTAAAAGTGTGTGAATTATTAATAGAAACATATATTTATTTTAGATAATTAAGAGAAATTCCTCAAACAATATAAGATCTAACTAAATTTTATGTACACATACTTATATTAATTTAATTTTTGAGGTTTAAAATTTTTTAGCTTCACATATATGCAAAAAAACAGAAAATAGGATATCAATAACAAACCTTGCTTTACTTTCACATGTAACTTAAGGATTAAAAGTATACATAAAAAGAATAGGAATATTCCCAAGTAGTTTGCATCCTGAAATAGAAAACAACAAGTTTAAAAATCCATAAAAGCTAAAAAATAATCATTTTTACAATTTAAAACTTTTTTCAATCTTTCTCCTTTATATAATTTTGAGATATAAAAATAAAAAACTACTAAAAATGTCATATTTATAACAAAGTAACTATTTTAAAAATTTCAATAGTTAATTTTCTTCTTGAAATTAAACTTTATGTAATTTGAGCATCAACTTTTTTTTAAAGCTGTATTTTCTCTTCATATTTTATTTTAATCATACAAATATATGGATATAAAGGCGAACATTAGCACCTTGAAACCAAGTAATAAACACTGAAATCTTATTCCTAAGCCTAACAATTTGCTATTATATTATTGTAGCTATTCTAGTTTGATTTATAACTTTCTATTTTCCAACCTACTCTTTAATAATAAGTTAGAACTATATAGCAATGTAACATATTATTAATGATATACACATATATATTCACTGCTGTTTGTAAAAAATGCAACACTATGAAGGAATCATCAGAATTAAATGAACTTTGCAGCAAATATCAATTATAGGATGTTATGTAAAATAGTAAGTTTCAGACTCACCATGCTTGCGTGGTGTGCACAGCACCCTCCCAACTGATGCTGAAAGCATATAAATAGAGGGCTGTAGGGGGACGTTGAAAATAGTTAAGGATTATTTGTTAGTGGCGAATGTTTAGTGAGACCTAAGTATGCCTCCATGATGAAATAAGGAAAAATTCCTATCATGCAATAGGAGTTTGTGTGCAGTGGAACAGTTCTACAATGATGTGAGTTTGGAAACAGTGGACTGATGAGCTCCGAACAACTCGAAAGACTTGCAGTGGACGATGGAAGGTGATGTCAGTGCACGACGATCAACACCTGTTCCGCATGGCTGTGAATGACCGTACGGCTTCCACCAGGTAGTTGGCAGCATGTTGGTCTACTGCTACAGGTGTACTAATGTTGGCTTTGTCAATGTCTGCTGCACCGTAGATTGTGTGCAACAGTGCCTTTATACAGGATTCTCCTCAAGGCAAACCATCGATGGCTGCGTCTGCAATGGGCTTATGAGCACAGAACCTGGCAATCTGATTGGCACTAAGTTGTCTTTTCAGATGAATCCCGATTCAATTTGTGGGACCATGAAGGCCCCATTTGTGTTAGACACTATGCTGGTGAATTCTGTCTTCCAGAGCGCATTATTGAACGACATAGTAGCTTAACACCTGGAGTTATGGATTGGGGTGCGATTTCGTATCATGGATGGTCCAATTTGCCATGAATTGAGGGTAATCTCAATAGCAACAGGTACGTCCGTGAAGTGCTACAGCCCAAATTCGTTCCCTTCCTTCAAGGCATCCCTGGAGCTATCTTTCAGCAGGATAATACATGCCCACATGTTGCAAAGACTGTTTGAGACTTCTGTTCAGCTCAACACATGCAACTTCTTCCTTGGCCTGCTTATTCAACGGATATGTCATGTATTGAGTATGTGTGGAATTTGATTGGTCGACGTCTCGCTCGTGATCTGTGTCCTGCAGCTTCAAAAGACGAACTTTTGCTGCACATACAAACAAAATGGAATTCTCTTCCACAAGCAGACATTCAAAATCTGTTTGACTCCATGCCACATCATATAGCAACACTTATTGCAGCACATGGTGGCTACATCAAATACTGATATTGGACACTTAATATTGTTTTTTTACTTTGAAAATTTCATCATTTATTTGTACTCATACAAGTTGTTTGTGCATTAAATTTCATTTAATTCTGATGATTCCTTTATGGTGTTGCATTTTTTACAAACAGCAGTATATATATGTGTGTGTGTGTCATTTGGAGG
This sequence comes from Trichonephila clavata, assembly GCA_019973975.1. Taxonomy (NCBI): domain Eukaryota; kingdom Metazoa; phylum Arthropoda; class Arachnida; order Araneae; family Nephilidae; genus Trichonephila; species Trichonephila clavata. Next base: position 31,436 of record BMAO01032350.1, on the reverse strand, counting down.
TTGAGAGGTTTTGTATATATGCCCCTCTTTCAAGATTTAAATACATTTAATCACACAAGTAAATATTAAACCATTTTAAAGTTCCTGCACAAATAAAATTTGTTCAAAACAGAAGAAAAACATCTCCTCTTTCCAACCACCAAGTCCCTCTACAGAAACATCTCTTATTACATTGGATTGATGAGTGGGACATCTGGTGGAGTTTTCATTCTATAATACAAATCTGAAAAAAAATTAACATAAAGACAGATAGAATACTAAAAAAAAAATATAACTATGCAAGTATATTAATCTGCCTATAATTTAAAAAAACCATCTGTGTGAGTTATTAATAAAAGATTCAGTCCGACATACTCTTCAAGTTTTCTAACTTCATTTCTATCTTACAGCCTTACACGAGTTATTTTTAGGTTTTCAGCTTCAATCCAACACTAAGTTGAAAGTGCCAGAACCTCTACCAAGCCTCCTTTCTTTTTTTTTGTTCTACTACTTAGAACACAAATGCTTGCAAGTTATGGCTTGGAGTATAATTTTACAACAAAAGAATAATGTGGACAATAATTACTACCTCAATCAATAGATGAGTTGTAAAAACTCAACACAACATATATATACATCATAGTTTAATTTTTCAGTAGTTAATAACAAATGTGAAGAATAAATGTTCTTACAATGATATATTAAGAAAGAGCTATACATAAGAATTTCACGAAATTCATATAAATTAATGCATGTTTAATAATAATGTGTATTAATGCTTACAAATTATACCTTCATAACATGGTCAGAATCAATTTCTAAAGGCTATATATTAACAAATTACATCAGTATGAAAAGAAAAGCAATGTAGAAAGTTCTAAAGAATTTGTACAAGAAAGTTAACAGCATTCTTATGGAAGACATTTTACAAATTCTAAAGTTTCCTAGGTAATACAATGTGATGATGTATCTATATGTTGCCAGGACGCCAAGTGATATATAGGTCTGAAAATTAAAATTTGAATCATTTAGAAATTATGTTTAATACCATGATAAGTATGAAAAGTAAATGCAACCTGATAAAATTAATGTCAAATAGCTGTTAATTTACATATAGATAAAATAGTTCCAAACAAAAAAGTTTTATAAAAGGGCATAGATTGAGAACAGTGGCTTCTTTTACTAGTGATATATGTATACACTCAAAAATCAATATACACTAATTTAGTTTCCTGGAAAGTTTTAATTAATTTAATTCCTTAGAGACCAATAGAAATCTGAAATATTTTCTTTTGTGAAAGAAATTTTGGATTATAAAGATGTTCCAGTTTAATTATCATGAAATAAATAAAATTAAACTTAAATTTCATTTTACATATAAAGATTGATTAACTCAGACCAGGGAAATTTATCTAACATTAATTAATGAATATTAATGACTAAGATGCACTTATTAATTTTTCCCTAGATATACATGGCTTTAAAACACTTGATAGCATTTTGAAATAAGAGTAATTTTAAAGAGAATGGAAATCTGCACTAAAAACACACATGCATATATTCATATATCACGAAAAATACTAATACCTGATTACACTGTAGATCAGGGATGTCAAACTCACAGCCCGTGGGCCTCATGCAGCCCACAGCGCACATTTTTGTGGTCTGGTCAGTATATCCGCACACAAATAATATAACATGAAATATCAAAGTTTCTCCTGAAATAGGAAAGATAGTAGCGGAGAAGAGATATCAAGTGTTAGGACGTAATCATTAAATTTTTCTGGTTCTTTTATTTAAGTTTATTATAATGTATTATTCGAAATAAACTTGTGTTTCGATGAATATTGATTTTTTTGCAGGGAGCCTGAAGTTAAACCTTGTTTGTTTGGCCCAAGTAAGCCTATGAGTTTGACACCCTAGCTATAGATGACCCCATAACAGTTTTAAACATAAAAAATAATGAAAATAAGTTATAATATTTTTAATACACATAAAAATATACTTACAGCATTATAAAATTCACAGTAAAATGCAAGAGAGCTAAAGATGGCCATAAATAAAAACCACCTTTTTAAGCTAAATGCTTCTTTTGATATGATATATTCTTTGCAATCTGTTAAATGGTCATGAGTGATGGTATAGAATTTAAGTGGATTGCCATAGATATCTTGAGTCTGTTTTTCTACAGTTTTTGATCTTGTTTGTTGGCACATATTGAGTTCATAAAAATTTTACTCAGGCACGTGTCAGCTGATCTTTGTTAAAACTTCTGAAATAATTCAATAGATGATCAATTATATAAACTGTTAAATAAACAACATTTTATATCACAAATATTTAAAATAACAAATTCTTAGTCATTCCTCCATTAAATGGGTACCAATAAAGCAAAGATTATTTATAAAAAAATTTAAATATAATTTTGGTTTCAAGTATTCTTCAATATGATTTTCATACACCAAAAATCGAAATAGCTGAAATTAATCAAGTGTTATAAAACGCCCAAACAGAACAGAGTAAGATATCAGTACTTTTGTATTTATGCATGCCAGTAAATAATTAATTATAAATAAAAAAAGTTATGTTTGATGCAATCCTACAGTCAGTTGTAAGAAAATTATCATTTGTCTCTAGGCCAGATAAAAATTTGTTTAAATATGCTAACTGTTGCCAATGGCATGTGGTTGATATGAAATATCTCTATGAAGATGAAATAAGAACTCTGAGAATTATTGTCCTTAAAAATATTTAATCATGCTATCCATACATATATGAAGCTTAATGTTGATTAATGATCCATAAATTCTTTTTATCATATATTTTATTACTTGAGTGTATGAATACTCGTGTATTAGCCCAACTACCAATAAAGTGGCAAAAATTTCAAAGACTTTATGTCAAAGCTTTTGTATACATAAAAAACTAAATTTAAATTACAACTCATTTCTTAAATTTCATTATTTTAACAGAAAAAAAAGTTAAATTTTAAATAAAATTATTAACAACAATGTTATTCAAGTGGCTCATCTGTTTTTAAATACATATTGTGCCCATTAATACACCCTTTCATTACGCGAATGATCCTGTAACTTCGGAAGTATTCCAATACTTTCTCTTCCTTTTGAAGGTAGACCTAACATTTTAATAACTTTGTTTAAAAAAAATGAAAGAAAAATAAGACATCATAGACAAGGTTATTATATTCAAGCATGCATGGGAATGAATTTTTCATCATTGGTTGCATTCATGGCACTTGGCAATGGTTTTTGATTTGATATACAAATAGCAAATGAACTAATGTGCAAGTACCTTATAATGCTATATGAGACCAAAAATGTTTGAAAACCATTCACATTACATATATGATTTAATATTTAAATAAAAGAAAATGGAATACATGTCTTTGCATTAATATTTATTCTTTCTTGGTGGGTAAAACAAAATTTTTCAAATGGAGTTACTTAGAAGTATTAGAGCTAAGGTTGTAAGAAAAATTACAAAATATTTCAATTTTGTGTCAGAATTAATGTAAAAAGTTTAAAAAAATCTTTAGTATTTTAATATAAATCTAAAAAGGATATGCTAAATAGAAGTTTTACCTTTTGAAAAACTATTTCTATGGTTTAAGGTTTAAAAGAATCTAAATTCAAATCCTGTAAAAAATTTTAAGAAAAATAATAATTTAATCTATTTTTGATTTTACAAATATTTTTGTAATATGTATTGTCATTTTGTAAAAATTAATAATTATTTTAACTAATTTTTTTCAGAAAAATCGTCAAAAGTTTGATATTTAAAATGACAAGTAACAAACAAAACATAAGTTTTTTCTTTTTGCAATCATGAATTGGATATTAATTAATAAAATACGGTAATAATACAGTATCATGATACCAAGTTTATTTCAATGAATTTTGAAATTTCTTTTTAACTCAGAGTTGAATGTTTTGAAAAAGAAATGCTTATCTTTCTTTCATTGTTGATAAAGGAATAACACTTCTTAGTCATAATCAAAATTAAGAATTGTAAATCGAAACAAAATAACATTTGAATGTATAAAATTTTTTACTGGAATTATAAAAATACTTTTGAAATAATATATAAAATTTTACTGTGTTTTGTCAACCAAGTAGGTTATATACGCAAGACTTTTTGATTTCTTTCCATATAATTTTGAATAGTATTCACACAAAAGCATTTGTACAAAAAAAAAAAAAAATGTTTCGTACATTTTGACGGCCTTCTTGATTTAAAGAATTCTTCGGTATTGACATTTTCGAGAAGTATTTCAATTTTCATACATAAATAAAATCTCTTTGAGCTAAGTATGTGTTTTAAAATACTAATACGATTGATATGCGTAACGGGTCAAATCAGTTAATTTCAAATACATAAGAGAACAAATGTAAGTTATGCCTAAATTGTGGAATACATAAAAATAAAATTTAGATGAACGCTACTTTCATCAGTAATTTTTCATGTCATTTCAGTAAAATGCTGAACAAAATGTCCTTTTCATAAAAAAAGTAATTACATAAAAAGAGGGTAATACAGCGGGAAAATTACAAATAAAAATAAACGTACTTCTCCACATTTCTTGTTTCACTGTTCCCTTGGTAACAAGGTAACGGTTGAACTGTGCGCTCGACCAGATCCTCCAAGAGAATCTATCAGGATCGTGTGCATTTTGATTTGGCAAATTCGGCAGCGTCATGGCAGATGAACAGCTAGAATGGGTTTTCGATTCTTTAGTGGAATTTTTGAGAGGACCAATATGGAATATTCCAGTATTAACATTTATCGAACAAAAATCTGTAGGTAAGAATTTTACAGATCATATTCATCAAAAAATATTAGTAAGCCATCACTAACAACGACAGCGATCATTAAACTGAAATTATTAGTTTTAAAATATGAATTTTTCATTGAATTTCTTTAAATTTCTGTGTTGTACTTATACATTCAAGTGAAGACTTCTTATTTTCATAGATGTAGCATATTTTATTTTGTAAAAAGCATAGTCTGCAATAAAAAAAAAAAACCCACACAATTTTTTAAAATTTTTTATTTTATGCGAATTTTTTCCAACGGTATATAAAAATACGACATTTAAAAAAAATTGAAAATTACATCTTGAAATTTTGATAATGCGATACACAATTCGTTCTTATATTTTAGGTTATATAACTTAAGTTAATAATAATAAACCCCTCAGAGTAAGTTTTAAGAAAATGTCGCAAAATTAAAGGACTACTTTTTGTTTATTGAATACTTTCTAATTAAGACTCTTTTATTATTATACATTCAACTTTGCAATACAGATAGTGTATTATTAAAAATCCAATTTAATTCTTAGGAATTACTAGACAAAACCATATTAAATTTTGTAAGTAATTAGTTTGATAATATAGTTTATTTTCCTATAATATTTTGTATTTTATATACCTTTATATGGACACAATAATAACAAGAAGCTTCTTTTTATGCGCTTGATAAATTTTTACTTTTATTTTGTATACAGTGTAGTTTGTAGATAAAATGTAGAACCCTGAATAAAGTACTGAACAGCCTATCTAGCACACACTTCACTGCATTGCCTTAAAATGAAAAAAATTCATATAAAAGCCCTGGTTTTTACGTTCGAAAAAAAAAATTAAGATACAGTTAAAGCTTTTAAAAAAGCTTACTGCATGAGATTTACATGCAGTTTAAAAATAAAAGTTGGATGAAATATTATTAGGATTACACATTGCCGACCAAACGGTATAGTGGTTAGTGGCGTTGACTATTATGCCGTTGGACTTGGGTTTGAATCCCAAAGAAGGCATAGATGTTAAATATGTATAGTGCCTATCGGCATAGGGCACTCTAAATATTCATCGAGCTGAAAATCCTCTGGAGTGAAAGAGGAAGAAAGGTAGGAGGTCCCCAGGGAAAGGGTGTTCTCCCTCAAAATTGAAATAAAACTGAGGCAAAACTTTCTGTCACCTGCATGATGCTCAAAACTATGGCAAAAGACAGGCGTAAAACTAGCCGCTTTCCACAATAAATTTCGTGAGGTCTCGATCTGACCCCCGTTTACCGGGTGGCATTAGAAATAACAACAACATAATTACACTACAAGGGGAAAATTTCTTACAAATCGGCATATTAAATTAATACTATTTAAATAAAATAGTAATATTCACAAATGGATGAAAAATAAAGTATAATGACTAATTTATTACATTATTATGGTATTCAATTCAGTACATATATATACATAAAAATGGATGTTTGTATATATTTATATATAAATGGATGTTTTAATGTATGACATCGCTTCATTCCAACACCGTACTACCAATCACTTTGAAAATTGGCATGTGTATATATTTTTTGGAGAAGGTTTTTGTGCCATCCTCTTTATTGCAGCTCCCCACTAGGTGGCGCTACAGCATATCAATTTCTGCACCGTCCAATCAATCGCCAAGTTGCCAACATGGTCACCAAAATAATGCCAACTTGGCTCTATCAACAACATTTCGCTATAGTTCCATTGAATCGCCATTATAATGTAAGGGACGGCGTTGCTTGGGAATATTACAATTTTAACATAAAATAAATACAAGAGAAAGTAACATTAACGTATTACACATCCAGATATAAATTATTTATACTATTTTAAGGGAACACAGTACGGTTCAATTGACAAAAATCGGTCAAAAAATCAAATTAAATTTTTTTAGCTTAAATTATTTTGTATATACCTTTCTATGACCTGAAAAAATTTGAAATCTCTAAACTTAAAAAACACAGAATTATGATAGCTTTTGCATTTGTTTTTATTCACATCCCTATGACAAATCAAAACTTTAAACTTACTTATCTTGGAAAGATAAAATAACTAGTTTGTCTTCATTTAAAATGCTAAGGTTTTTTTTCTATTGTGCCTAATGCCTTGAATTTTTTTTTTACCTATTACTAATAGTACATGTAACAAAAGTTGATATGACTTTTTGAATCAAAGCAATACTTATTTTTTTAAAAATAATTGAACTCAGAATTTATACATTTTTTAAGAAATTTTCAATAAGCATTCATAAAAAGAAGTATTGTACGAATACCAATCATGTTATCGCAAAACCCATACCAACTTTTGTTACGCATAGTTTGAAGTAATTGTAAATTAAATTTCATGCGTGTATGTAAATTTTTGTAGGAGGAGTAGCATTTTAAATCACTTCACTAATTTTTCCTTAAAAAATTAAATGGCTAGCTTTTTATGAAATTTTGAGCACAGAATCTGTTTTACATAGTATACACAAATAGGAGGCAACCAAAAAATTTTTTTGAAAATAAATAAATAAAATTTTTTTTGCTTAAATCGTACCATGATGTGTTCATTACACAAAATTTGTAACAATGTATTATTTTTGCTGAACAGAGATCAACTTTGAAAGGTGTTTTCAAAAATCGACCCACAAGAGAGTTACGGGGCGTTATAAATAAAAAAAGAATCTTTTTTTTATCAGCTATTAAATCTATTAACTTAAAATTTAACAAATATTGTTTTTTTTGTTCAGCTAAGATATGCAAAAATCTTTTTTTGTTTAATTTGCTATTCAGGTTAAGTCATTAAGAATTTCTTTATCATTCAATTTGCATTGTTTAATTTTTCAATTCACCCTGCAAAGAACGGGTATACCGGGTAGTTGTAAATAAAATGTAAATGAATAAAAACATTATACACATGACAAGAAGACCAGCTAAAGGAAACTGTCGATCTCTTACCCCGAAAGCACACCTTCTGACACGCCCTGATTACGCGCAGCCGTGGACAGTGGGAGAAGGCAGGCGCTTTTTGTTACTCAAAGTTTAACCTTCTAGGAAATAAGTGAAAGACTTCTCTCTTACTTTGACGGTGGAGACAAATTAATAAAGTAGAAAGAGATAGGCTTCTACAGGATGGTTCGTGGAAACTTCCTTTTTTGAAAATGCAATAAAACTCACTACATATTTCATTTGACTTTATTGTTGTTTTCTGCCTACCACACAACATTGGAAATCTGAATTTACACAGTTTCAAACACAATGTCTGTTAAATGTCGCTCACCCTTATTAATACACTGATGCAATCGATTTCGAAAACGCTGAGTCACCTTTTCAAGCATATCGACCGGGAATATTGTCGGTTTCAGCTCCGATGTGGCTCCTTAGGTCTTCCAGGGTCTTGAAGCGATCTTTGTAAACCAGGGACTTGAGATAATCTCATACGAAATAATCAGAAGGGGAAAAATCAGGTGAGCCCACAGGCCAGTATACGTCCCCTCACAGGAAAATCAGTCATTCGTGGAAGGCTGCACATAAAAGACCCATGAAAACCCTGGAGGTGTGGGCTGTTGTTCCATCTTGTAACCACAAGTTGTCAAGAGAGCTTCCTTGGAGAGCTTGTCTTCCTTGGAGAGCGACTAAGAAGAATTTTTGGAACTTTGTCATAGACCGATCTGAAATGACATACGAACTCGTTCCACATGTTCAGGTGTTCCAACGTCGTTGGAGGTCCTTTCCTTTCTTTGGAATAATTTCCCCTTGCTCTGAAGGCATCATCCCCCATTAAAACACATTTCCAATCAGGAACATGATTTCGTGGAGGAATATCGAAGTGACGACGAAAGGCACATTGCACTGCAATCACCGACTGACAGTTAGAGAAATATACTTCCACGGCAAAAACGCGCTTCTGCCTAGATCACAACATGTTTGAGGCTGAGACGGGTGGAACACAAATGTCCTACTCCACCCCTTCCACCGAACCCTTAACCACGCACCTCCCTTCCCTACGAACATCACTGGAACATGATCATAAAAGGAAATTCCCGCGCTCCACCCTGTTCAAGGCCTGGAAAATATTGATAAGCATGGTATAACCAGAAATGCAATGCAAATATTATTGCAATGAGATTTCATTTACCTTTCTCTTTTCTAGGATTCCAATTATAGGATTGTTTTAGTTCTTCTTAAAAAGTGAAAGAAAGAAAAGATAACATTAAACATATTTGTATACTTTTTGTTTTCTTTAATACCATAGCAACATTCATTTATATTCTAAATACACATTTATTATTAGTTCTAAATAACCTGATAACATTCTTCAAGCTCTGATGTCAACCTCGTCATTTGACCATTGTTCAAAATTCCGAGGTTCTTCGCCAATAGCCCTTGCAACTTTATAGTGCGACGTAAATATAACACTTACTCAAACATCGATTTCAATTTACCAGATTTTTCACCCTCTCCACAATAGCTGCATTCCGAATGGTTGGTAGCCTTCCAAAATGCTGACCGCTCTCCACTTATGTGTGGTTATTAGCGCGTTTTTTTCACGCAGTGGAACAAAAGCGCTATTAAAACGCAAATTTCGTCTTCGTTCCATATTTTGTCGTACCTTTTTCTCAGCCAATAAGCAACCAATTGACCTCGGGTTTTCGGCATTTGGTCGCATTTGTGCCCTAGATGAGTCGAATCATATTTAAATTTTCTCATAGTTTTCCCGAATTTTCCTACAAATTTTCCTGAATTTCGCTAGTTTATAACAAAACTTTCTCAAATTTTACCTAGTAAATTTATTGTTTGCAAAAGGTTTTTAAAAAAAATCTACCTGCATATTTCTTTTTAGTTCAATAGTAGTACATTTAGAGGAGCAGTACAGTACACACACACACTACTTTCTGTTAGTAAAAATTTCATTAGTTGCATTATTGTAAAATGCAACATGTGAAAAACGCGCTAAAATTACTTGGCCATGCCAATGATTGATATCTTGTTTTTGAATAGGTTGAACCGTTTCTTCATTTGTGTTGTGTTCCGAACATGCTCTCCAAACACCTGCTGAATCTTACAAATTGTTTTTCTTTGAAAATCGCAGGTTTTAAAGAAATTTAATGCAATATCTTTGATCAACTAGCTCATTTATCTTGAAATAATTTTAAGAACAATATAAAAAAAATTATGCGTGTCACTTTCAACTTTTCCAACAAACAAAAGAATATGGAAGGTGAAAAGATGTTATTATAGGCTTATATGGGATTTTTACGTAGATTGCACATTTTTTTTTTGGAAATCTAAGTAGTGAAAATTTAAGAATAGTATAATAAATAAAATAACTTAGGTTTCATTGTTAATTAATTTTTTGCATGCTCAATTATCTATGTTAGGTATAGAATAAAAATGAGTTCCTTGAAACATATTTAATTCTTAATAATTATTAAACTGTCAGTGCTTCTTAATGTAGGTTTGAGTTTGTATTTTTTTTTATCAACTCATCTATATTAGGATTAGCCCTTGAAAATGTTTAGAAAATTAGGTTTTTTTTATGTGTGTGTATCAATTTTGAGCGATACTTTCATTTTATTATGTTCATAATAGAAAACATTTGTTCATACAAACATGTTGATTTGAACCTACAACAATATCTGACAGCCAAATCATGTAAATTTGGAAAATTACTTTTTGGAAAACTTTCCAAAATTCAACATAATTTCGATCCCTTGCAATTGAATTAAATATTTCTTATATTTGTTATAAAAATTTAGTATGGCGCTGTAGGTTCATATTTCCAGTTTGGATTTTCGATGGATAACAATTAACTTCTCGAAAAGAAATTATTAAAAAGGATGTATGAAAAGATGAGAATTTTTTTATCTTGAAAATCATCATATCTAGCACTGAAAAATAACTCACTCCTGAAAAATGGACTTTAAATTTTTAAATCTATGATAGCTCGTAGAATTACTAACTGAAGTAAATACTTCTTGCAATAATGGGAAGTGAATTAATCTTTTTTCTCCAAAGTCGTGACAAAAAAAAAAAAAAAAAAAAAAAAAAAAAGCAAAAGTTTGTTTACAAAAGAAGATGCATCAATTAGGGTACTAAAAGTACAATCTTTTTTCCTTGTAATCTCTAATTTAAATTCTTTAAAAGTATCATAGTATCGGTAAGAAAAGCCAAGTCCCAAAGCCAAACTCTCACTGGGCAAAGTTCATAGTTTTCTTCCAGATACTTTAAAGCATCCCCCCCCCCCCCCAAATCTCAAAAATCTAACGAGTGCACTTCCTTTGGAAAGTCAGCGTGCACAACAACGAATTAATATTTTCTACTTTATAATTTTCTATTGTAATTCAATTAAGTTGTATTTTGATGTTTTTTCTTTTTGTCTGAGACAACCGCATTTCAATAAAACTGTAAAAAGTATTTATTATCATTGTTTCAAATTTTTAAAATTTTCCAATATGTTTTCGCGGGCAATCGTTTCCAATAAGCTTTCGTGCCGTGGGTTGGCCACCCCTGGTCTAACATCTGAAAAATTATTGAAAGCTACATTTACGGAATTACGAAAAATCTGAAAGATAGCTCTAACCATAAATCGACAACCGCAGAAATTTAAATGCTCGCGAAGAAAATTTAATGTACTCTGCTTTCAGATTTTGGTTCAACGTGTTTATGTGAACAAATCTTTTCTCATATGAATAATATTTTGAGTCTGCTAAGATGTTAAACAGTTGAATGTTCCGAAATCATGTCACATTAAAAGTCCCTAATTATACTCTTGAAGTTGCGTTATAAAATACAGCGGTGCAGGGACAAAGCTCACATTATATATTATTTAACAGAATTGAAGGGGAATATACCTATATTTCATGTTGTTTATTTTTATGTGAATAAATATATTTAAAAGATGCAAAAATAATATATAATAAAACTCTGATTCTACATTCTTGACCTCTATTTTCTAATTATGTATGCATTGTTGGGGGAATTGAATAGTTTCAAATATTTCGTACAGTGTGGAACGCTGAATTATATCAGTAGATTGGCTTGGCACGCCACAATCACAAGGTTGCCGACCCATGTTAAAACGCGGTGGATAAAAAGTCAAGCTAGTGCATTAAGCTGTAACCTTCCAGCATGCAATGTGGTGCCATCTAACATCTCTACTGTGAGCGAGAAAATTCAATGTTGGTTACTTCTTAGACAGCTTTCGCATAAATTAAAAAGGTACTAGAAAAGAGAATAGACCTTTAATTTTCGTTTAAATTATAATCAATTGAAAATGCAGAATTTTCTTAAGTACAGGAAGCCAATAGCAAATCCGCATCAAAATAGAGAAAAAAAAAAAAAAAAAAGATTTCAAATTTTGGATTATTTAAAAATAAAATAAAAATCTTATCTAAAATTAATACATTTTGTACAGAACCATCAACTACGGTTTTAAAAACTTTTAATAAAATGCTTGTTCGCACATATTTAAATTATACTGCGGTTCAAAATTCAAAGAATTTGCAGATCAAATAAAGTTCTTGAAAAGTTCCGAATGAAAGGTAAATATAATGTTTCCACATATGTAGGATAAATTTTTTTAGTGTCGATAGCTTGAGCGGGCATGTACTGTGTTTTTAGAAGAAAATGCTTTGTTAACGCACGTGCTAAATTCTACGCTTCATTTGTTCATCTCCTTGGAGATTCTTGTGATGTTTTTTCGCAACATTTAATGAAACTTAAGAGCAAGCAGTTAAAATGAATAACTATCAACCCCTTTGGATCATGCAAGGAGATAGTAAATCTTCGAGGAGACTTGAGGTATGGCCTTCTGAGGTTTAACGTAACTTTCAGTTAACATTTTATGGAGACAATTTAATGAAATCGGATCAACAGAGATAATCCATTCTTTGTAGACTGATAAATTAGGTAAAATGACCCCAAAGCCCTTACTCCCACTGAAGATAAATATTTATACATTGTATGAGACAAACAAGGCATAGCTTCTATTATGTCTCGTGAATTTCATGTGGCCTTAAGAACTTCAATTTCAAGGGCTACTGTTTTTTGATGGCTACATGAGATAGGTATATTTGCAAAAAAGAATTACTTTTTATGTCCCTTTCACTTCTGTATTCAGCTGTATTCAGAAGGAGCCGTTCAGCATGGTTCAGAAAATATAGGTTGTGGAGTTAGGATCAACGGAAGATTATTCTATTCACTGATGAATCGATTTTACCTAACCACTGATTCTCGATATACTTTCATCAGGAGAGAACCATGAATCCTGAAATGTCCTCAAGCATTCGAAAATGGTGGTAGTGGAGATTTCTCGGTATGGACAGATGAGTCATGTTGGATATATTTTCATATCTTTGTCATAGACTCCATGACTGTTTATGGTCGTACATAATACATGTTTGCCTTTTCAAGAGTATAGGGAACTACATTTTTATAGATGACGACCCTCATCCATATTTGGCTAATCTTGATGATGAATTTCTGCAGAGTGAGAATATTTGCTGGATTGATTGCTCAATCAGATTTCCAGACCTAAATTTTGTAGACATTTAGGATGATATTGAGACACAAATTATAATTTACCTTTCCCCTCCAATACAACAACTGAAAATATCATTGTTAATGGACTTACATTATGATTTAAAAAACTATTTTATTTCCAGCATTAGCTTGCATTATGAAAGCAACATATAAAACCTCTAAGAGGGAACCATACTCCCTATTAACTCGTTTTTTTTGTTTCATCTTATAACTTCTCTTTTAGATTTTCTTGCCCTGATAAGCTGTACACACAGTCATGTATGTATGGATACTATAAATGTATTGAGTTATTTGTTTCGTTTTGTACTAGATGCACATATAGCTAACTTCATTAAAATTTCTTAAATAATTCTCAATATATCCAACAAAAATTAAAATGTTTTTAATTCCTTTCTATGTACTTTACCATCTAGTTATTTCTTACAATATGTTGTTCAGAGTCTTTACCTTAGGCTGTACGAATCATATCATTACACTAATCTAACAAAGTACATGATTATTTAATTATTTTTTAAACTAACAACGATAATACTGTATAAATTATAAGAAATTAAATTAGAAAAATAAAATTCAGAGGCCGAAAACTCATTATTTACGGTTAGCTTTGACTCTGTATAAATTTATTTTAATTAAAAATTTTAACTAGCTTTTTATTCATATTAATCATAGATAATAAAATAATGTGGTGTTAGTGTAACAAAACTTTTTTTGTATCCAATAACAGTCAATTTCATAATTTAATCATACATTTTCTTTAAGCATAGTTCTCTTTCAACTTCTTATTTTAGCCCCTGAAAAATCTATTTGTCTTTAGCTAATACGATGGAAATTAAATTATCTGCTTTTGAATATATATATTTTTATTCTAGTCTTTGAACCAGGAGCAGAAAATGAAGATGAACTTAAAAAAGTTCACGAGGCATACAAAAATCTAGTAAGTTGATTAAAAACTGAAAAAAAATTATAAATATATTTTTGATTCTAAGTTATTAAATATATTTTTGATTTGAAAAGAATGCATTTTAAAATTTTTTGAAATTGCTTTGAATAATTCTTTTTTTTTTTTGTCATTGGAAATAGTTGTTTTAATACCAAAAAATATTGAGGATAAAACACATGGAAACTCTTCCTGTTGTTAATAATATTTTCATTATTAAAAATTTTATGAATATTTACTCATAGAAAAATTTCTTTTCAGATTATGTTAATTTGTATAAAATCTCAGTGCTCAGAATTTTATTTGAAAATAGAAATTACGATTAAGGACATATGATAATGAAAAAATAATTATTAAAGTTATTATTGTTTTTTGGTATATATGCCTTGTTTTTTGTTGTACTTTTTTTTAAGACTATATGTTAGTTTCCAACTTTTCAGTAACTTTAAGAAGAAAGTTTTCAAGATGTATTTATTCAGGTCATTAATATATTTAGAAGTGTTATAAATATAATTACATTTCTAATTAGATTTGACTTCAAACTAGCGGAAGTAAATTTCTCAAATTTTAATTAATAAAAATTATTAGTTTTCTAAGCTTTTTAATGTAATAAATATTAAGAACATTTCTACAACATTGGAAAAAATTGCTACTACTGGAATGTTGAATGTATTTAAAAGTGTAACATTGCTAATTAACATTAAGAATAATGTTATTAAACATTAATACTATCTTAAAATAAATACATGAAAGGAATTAAATTTGTTATCGAAGAGCAAAAAAAGAAAAAAGAAAGAAAAAAAACCCTGCAATTATATATATTTTATTGTTAACAATGTGAGATGGAATCACAATTTAACTATTTATAATTAAAATCAGAGAAAGTTAAACAACAAATTAAAATCAAATTACAGTTTTTTTCCCCTCCTATGAACTTTGCATTGTTTTTTTTTTATCTTTAACTTGTTATCTTAATAATTACATTTAAAATGGCCGTGGTTAGCCTAGTGGTTAGAGCATCGAACGCCAGACCGGAAGGCCTGGGTTTGATGCCCGATGCCACCAAATACTCTCCGAGTACACACGGAGTACGTGCGCGTTAAATCTGTGGGTCTGAATGGTGTCGTCATCTATCGTGAGCAAAATCGTACTGTCACCTTCATGGGCTCAAAGCTTAGACTAACGACAGGCGCATCTCTAGCCCGTTGCCCTGATGAATTTCGTAGGCCTCGATCTGACTATGTCAGACAGGTGGCATAAGCAACAACATTTAAAATAATAATAATTTTTGGGGAAAAAATTTTTATTGTAAAATTTGAGAAATATTTAAAATTTTTGTTGAATTTTATTGAAGAGCACGCGTTAAAAATCATGAAATGCTTTTAAAGGTAGATATTTTAATAAACGCGACTATATATATTAGTTTATTTTCCGTTCAGGTAGATTTTATGCTTGGGAGTTACATGGAAGATCTTCGGATAACACCTGAAGAATTTGAGAAGTCATGCTCCGTTGCATCAAAGAAAGCTCTAAACCAATTTCATCAGGTATGTATAACTATCAATTTAATTCCAATCAATTTTCAAGTAAAAAAATGAACTTTATTTGTTACAAAATTTTAATTTGTTCCAACCCCTCATTATTACAAAATTCTCTGAGCTAATAAATTAATGAACAATATTTATTTTAGATATGTAGCTGAAACGAGTTTTAAATAGAATAATTTTAAAAAACTTTTTTTCATGCTCATTGATTAAAATATAATCAATATCGTACAGTATAGCTACATTTGTAACAGTGATGGTACTAGGTAGTATATATTCAAATTTATTTACAGGCATCACAGCACAGGAAATATAAGGGGGAAAAAATCACATTAGTTGACTTTTGCAAAACACAGGCTAGCTGTTGCAAGCCGTAGGATTAGGGTTAGACCGAGAGTCTATCACTCAGTCCACTAGGGGGCGTTGTTGGATCTATTATGCTTCTCTTTTTGAACATATAGATTAATTTAAAAGTTTATATGTAAAAATATATATAGACATTAAGAGATAAGATTTCAAACTACCTAATCTGACGTAGTATAAATACATAGTTACGTATAGGACGTACGGTATACAATTTTTCAAATATTTTAATTAATTTATATTAAGCATTAAGTAAAATAATTTTTTTTCCTATAAAGCATTTTTTCATCTTTTTATCAGAGATTCAATTTTTTTCGATCATGTGGGGAAAAAAAAGGAAAACATGTATAAATTTTTTCCCTTAATCAATCATTTACCTTCAAAATTCTTTTTTAAGTATTGCAATATATTGGAATACACTAGAAGATTATTTATCACAGAAATCTTTAAACTATACGTCATCCCTATGCGGGTCACTATTATTGCAAATTTTTAATATTCATGCATTTCATGACATGATCGATCAATTTATTTTAGAGTCTGTTCCAACAAGTTTGGGCAGCAGATGATTTTGAAATCTTCAGAAGGATGATGACTCAAAAAAACTTAGAATTACAGTTACAAGCTCTTGAATTTTTAACTCAAAAGAGAGGATCAGTTCCAAATTGTATGGAGCCAAATAATGAAATGAAGGACGAAGAAAGATCAATGGAAGAAATAATAAAGTAAGCACAATTCAATCAAACTAATATGCGAAGGGCAAAATATAATTATTTTATTTCTATCAAAAAATTTCTTTAACTTCGAGTTATTCATATAAGAGGATATTTCGGATTCTAATTTCCACAATTTCTCACGAGTTAGTTATAATCACTAATGGGGAAACTTTATTTTCTTGAACAAAGTTGCAAAATTGTAGGTTTTTGAATATTGTGAATAATAGTATTCAGAGTTTATTCTCAAGACGATTTTTATTCTTGTAATCACTCGGTAAAAAAAGATCTTTAGATTTCTTTGATAATATCTCAAAAACATACAAAAAATTAATTACATATTAAGTTAAACCGGCGTCAATTATGCCTTACAGTTTTTTTTCCCGACAGAAAAACCTCATTTAGAATAATTACAGAAGTTGTGCTACAACTAGAGCAACATACTTTAACAGCAAACAACTATAGTATATGTATCAGCAAATAGATTAAGTAATCAGATAAATTAGTTTTACACGATATATTATATTGAATTAGAGCAGACGTTAGTATTGAATTAGAGCATTAGTTTTATATTGAATTAGAGCAGACGATAATAATGTGGAAGAGAATTTTCAATTTAAACAACATTTCAACTAATGTCTAATTTAAAAAGCTAATTAAAATTAGCTCAAAATAAAGAAATGAAATTTTGAGAACTAAATATTTTAAAATTCGAAACAAATTTAATTCGGAATATTGGACAGTTAAAAGTTTCAAACTTAAGAATTATGAGCAGGACAATTGAAAATATAAAGATGTTATTTCTCAATTTGATTCACTGAATACAATCTCATTACAAAGTTATATTTTCTTTAAATGGAGAAAACCAAGCTCGTCAAGATGTATAAAGTAATAAATAGACAGATTTATAATAGTAGGACTTACTTTACTACGCCAATTTTTTAAATGTGAGTTATGAAGTGCAGTTAAAACTTAGGTATTATCGCAACCTGTTGGTGGCATTATATGAAAAGAAGTACCTGGTTGCCAATTCAGCACGTGCGACTCATATGAAATCGGGGTAGCTAACTTGGCGCGTTATTAATAGAGTTGGCAATTGGTGCAATAATACGTAATTTCCTAAATTAGTTTATGGAAGCACACTTTAAATGCTTAAAATCTTCAAGCAAAATTTAATATTTTAGAAGTTTCAACCAAAGGGTCAACAATATAAAAACGGGAAAATCATTCAAAATTGTAGCAATGTCACATTTTCAGAAACTGTTGGATATTTTAAAAAATTATATTCATTTTAAGATAGAGTTGAGAATTATTAGAAAAACGTATAATATAATGGATATTATTATATTTCACCAATGAATAATCAATATTTACTAACAACAAATGTTAATTAATTTACAATAATCAATATTTACTAATGAATAATCAACACTCATATTTAATGATCAGATGTCAGAAATTTACTTTTAATAATATAATCAATTGAAGAAACGAAAACGTCTTTTCAAAAATTGACCTTTGTAAACATTTTGAGGGAACAAAATTTATTTTGGGATATCAGACCAACCTCGTGATTTTGAGACTCTATCCAGTGAAGATGATTTCACCTTAGCTGGGGCACTCCACTCTCTAAACTTCCACACTACGTCAACGTGAGAACTTTGAGCCTCGACAGATTTAACATGCATCGGAAGGTTTTCTGTATGACCAGAACTAGAACATGACTCGACAAAGTCGGTCACGATTTCGAGACAATGACCATTTAACTACCACGATATTATGATGAGATTATTGAGTAAAGTAAACACATTAAGTTACATTGCGAGAGTAAAAATCATTTCACTGGCTCTAAAAATTTGCCTTTCATTGAACAAGTTTCGCGTGTTAAAAGTTTAGAGACAGTTGTTTATTTGACAGCTACTTGAAAAATTTATTTTCTCCCCTCATATATTCTGTTTAAACATGCATAAAAATTCGAAATGCTTTCAAATTACGCATACATCAACAACAACAACAATAATAATAATGATGATGCTGATAATAATAATAATAATAATAATAATAATAATAATAATAATAATAATAATAATAATAATAATAATAATAATAATAATAATAATAATAGCAATGATGATGATAATGGTGGTGATGATAATGGTGATGATGATAATGATGATGGTGACAATGATGATGATGATGCTAATAATAATGGTGATGATAACAAAACCTATAATTTTACATCCTTTTCAGAAAGGCGATTGAAGATGTATCGCAAGATTTTGAAGTCGAAGAATCAAACAAAATCACGTCAGCAGATGCAGCATTGCAAGAGAAAATGAAGCTTGAAGCTCAAAAGGAGAAAGCGCTTCTTGAACAGGTTTTTGTTTAAATAAATAATTATTCATTAAATGTATGATTATTTTAGAAATAAGTTTTAGTCACATATCCTAAGTTAATTTAATCAAGAAGCTTGGTTTAAGCAAGTAATTTTGAAGAGGTAGTGAAAATTTTGATGTATGCCTAATTTATTATGAATCTATTACTTCCTTGTTAGGAAAGAAAAGATTTATAATGAATTAAACGTACATCAAATAACGGAAAAAAGGCTAAAAAGAACTTCAATATTCTAAAAAAAAGAATACTTTAACAAAGTTTGTTTTATAATTCACAACATAATTTCATTAAACACCTTAGGTAAACATGGAATTATTCCCTAATTTTATTTATTTTTTATTTTGTGCAATGTGATTGAGTAATTATTAAATAATATATAAAAATGTTCTACGGAAAACTAAAAAAAAAAAGCTGATTAATTTGATAAAGGCAATTCCTGCAACTCTTATTGCTATCTTATTGTCCGTTCTTCGCACGGGTGAAACTTAAAAATAAAATGTATCGATTTCCCCAGTGAGTTTGTATAGAATTTTTAAAATTAAGGCTCACGTTAATCTGGTGTAAAAAGACTTATGGAAAAGTTATAAATAATATTTTTAATGATGGCTTATCTTTTATAATCATCTAAGCAATTTTCAATTAATTTTTAAAATAATACATTTTTACGATGATTCCTTCAAAACAGAATCATACTTCTGCTACAAAGAACAAACGAATTTTAGTTTTAAAGATCTCCAAAAAGAGACTATTACGTCATGTGACGAAACATATCGAAAATTATGCTAAGCAATTCTCCTTTTATCCCTCTATGAAAAAAAAAGCAGAAAATTTTGCTTGTTGATCATGCATCTAAATTTTTAAATCCACTAAATTTTACTGTTATAAAATGTTTTTCTTCAAAAAATGGTAAGCAATTTATTATAATTCAACTAGCACATGCATCAACAAGCATGACTATTTTCAACAAGTTTTGAGAAATTCATCAAAATCTTTATGTTATATTTAACAATAGCTATTAGTAAACTTTTGAACTAACCCCTGATTCTTTTTAATATTAGGATTTAGAAAATAATTAATAAAGAACATTTTCAGAGCAATCATTTTATTTTTTGATCATTTTGTACAAGGGTTACAGCGTCAAAAATTTTTCTTGTTCACATATTAATCAAAAATAATTATCATTTTATATGACAGGCCATAAAGCAATCAGTAAAAGAAAAAGAAGGGCAGAATAAAGTAGAAAACGATCAAACCGAAGCAAAGGCTGAACGAAGTCCCACAGAAAGTGAGGAGCTAGAGAACAAAGAAAATGCTTTGAATGGAGCTTCAGAAGAGCCAAATGTTGAATCAAAAATTGAAGAACTTACTGAGGAATCAAAAACTGAAGAACCTACTGATGAAACAAAAACTGAAGACCTTTCGGGTACAAAGAATGAAGAATCTAAAGATTCAGTAGGTGGAACAGACAGTGCTCCGTCACTTCCGGAGGCTCCCAAACTCAGCCTTCACAGCAGCCTCCCTCCTATTGAACAAGCTAAAACTATTGCCAAGACTTTACCTCCATTAAAAACAGAGCCTACTCTAGAACAAGAACGCCCCTGGTCTGAAGGAGATGCCACCGTTTATGAACAATCACAAGTAAGTTACAAAAAGCAATTTTTTATCTTCTTCTTTAGCAGCACTACATCTTGTCACTGGTCAAGGCTGTCTCTATGAACCTCCTTCACCTGACTCTTATTTAGAGCGATAGATTGCCCAGATCCCTAAAGGCCTCATCATACGTATACGTATTTGCAGCGATTTTTCTTTCAAGCAAACCTTTGGAGAAATTTTTGCCCAGTTGCCATAGCAACAGCTTCGAACAACTTTTTCCCAGTGAGCTGAAAGAATTCCACGAAATTAAAAAAGGTTGAAATCCCAGCCCATGGGGTTCTTCGGCTCCCTACTTCATAAACAAGATGGCACCTTAGGCTTCATCAAAAGCATCAGAAACGGCGTATCATATTTTAATGGGTATAACGTTTTAAGCAGTATGGCACTCCATTTCTGTGTACGGCCTTAAAAAAAAAAGAGCGCGAGCGGAATAAAAGAAATAATATTGGATGTTCGTTTTCCAAAGCAGAAAAATTGGCGAGTAATTTTTTCAATCTGAAGATAGGGTGCGGCTGACGTCGGAGCGAATCGTTTTGTTTACAGCAACCCTTCACCCTCACAGCTGCATGTAACGAAGGACTCGAGCGGTTCCGAGACATGCGTGTGTGATGATGCCTAAAGATATTTCTCAACAGAATTAATCTAACCTGGGGAGGGATGGATGCCTTCCCTTTTTCGTTTACCTTCAATTTTTATAAAAATATCAATCATTAAGTTGGGTATGAATCATTATATCCGAAAAGGAGTTCTAGTCATCTGATGCGGCTAGCCCTTATAACTTTGACAACATCCGACTCTTTAAATCTGCTGTAAATTTCATAATTGTATTGTATTCTATGGACATCATTTTGCTTAATTGCACCCAGAATCTTTCGGAATATTTTTCTCTAAAAAATCAGCCGCTAATCTTTTTCAGATTTATTTAATAGCCAGCACTCTCTGCGATACAATTCAAATGGTCTAATTTAGGTTTTGTATAAATTGAGTTTTGTTTTCACATCAAGGTATCCAATTACCTTAAAATTGTGAATTTTGCCAAAAATTGACAAATTTTTTATAATTTTATTTTATGGGACATCTTATTTTAGCTTTATAAAATTACCAAGTTTATCATTTTCCGTTCACTAGAACAAAAACTACAAGTGTTTTAGTAAAATCACAGATGCCATTACTTCAACCAAGATGTCATATTTTAAAACACGTTTTACTCGCAATGTGATTTTTTGAAAATAATCAAACGGGGTGAGCGATTGCTAAAAAAGTTTCGAACATAATTAACTGTGAAATTTTTTCTGTAATTTCTGTATAGTAGTAAAATTGTTTTAACCTTCAGATTTATCAATCGCTGCTATATTACAAAATTTACAGTTCCTTATGTGAATATAATCACTGTTTTTTTAAGCAATTTCATATAATAACTGAGGTAAAGTGCTCTAGTGTTTGTAAAAAAGGAAAATATCTCTTATCCTGAACGTCATTTCAAAAATGAATAATATAGCAACACAGTAGATTGAAAAAAAAATGAAAATTTGTTCATAAACCTTTGGTACAGAATGGACCACGTTTTTGCTATTTTTTGTCAATTTTTACCTATTTTTTCCCATTTTAGTAATAATAATTTCTTTTCCTCTTCTTAATTTTAGCACATTTTTCTACGCATTCACTACTCAACCCATATAGAAACATATGTTTGCCATAAGTATCCTATTATTTAGTTCAAGCTTTATATCATTACTATTTCTAATGACAATTCCAAGGTACTTAAATTGCTGTACGCACTCAAAGGTAGGATTATTTTATTAATATAAGTTTGTTTTTACTTTTAACATTTGTTGTAAAATTTGAAATGTTAATGAATATGAGCATAAAGTAAGTATGTTCAGCCCCAGTTCCTTACACAGCATTACTTGCATTATTTTAAAGAATATTTAGTAAATATTTTCTCTTCGTTACACATAGAATTTTTTTTTTGTTGGTTAACACTGAGACCCATTCTTGTTGAAGACTCCTCAAGGGAGACGAAATCATTGATGACCGCTTGTTTTGTTCTGCCTATGATATCAATATCGTCAGTGTATATATAATAATTGTATGGTTTTGTTAAAAATATTAACTCTTATATGTGTTTATATTAGAATATCTGACAGATCTTTCAAGTGCTCTACAAGCAAGAGAATCCCCCTGTCTCAGACTTCGTCTGAGTTAATCTTTGCTCTATATTGAACTTTTTTCAAAGTCATTCTAGTGAGATTGATCAATGTATTTGGGTAGTAAAATTACGCCATAGCTTTAAATAAACTATCTCTATTTATATTTTCATAGACAGCTTTGAAGTCTTTAAAAAGCTGGTATGACAAAAATTAATAAAACTTCTCAATTTATTAAAATTTGTGAATTACGATTGATATACTACAATGCTGTTTGAATTTACTAATGCTTTGTTCTTTCTATTTTTTGCTGTAAGAAGTTTTATTAACTAAACTACTGATCTTTGAATTTTCGTTTGACTCACACATTTTCATATGTATAAGTTTTGATAAATTTATTTTAAAAATCGATCAATCGTCGACCTTATTTAATTTTGAAGAGAATTTATCAAATGAATTCTCGAAATTTAATTTAACTTTTCAATAACTTAACGCATAAATGTTAAAATGAGATTTGGACATAAGAATCAGGTAATATTGCGAGATGAGTCAGATAACATTTTACGTTATCTTTTTTTTTATTGAGTTTCCTTTTCATGCGAGAAGGAAGAGAACTTTAAAGTCGAATAAAAAACTTAATGTGCTTCAACCTCAATCATTCCCGTCTTCAATGATATCTTTCCAAACATAATTCAAGCGCGTTACTTTTCCAAGTAGCTCTAACAGACTGAAGGTGAACTGATGAGAATAGTATGCGATCAGTTATTGCAGTGGAATGATATTTAATTACATTGTACCAATGAAACGGAAAAGAAATTCTAAAAGAGGACTAGAATTTTCGAATTCAGTTCATGCGCCAGCGATTTTATTAAGCGTGTAGGGAGAAAAGAGGCTTGGAACGTGAGAAGAGTATGAAGTAAAGCTTAAAATATACTCATGAGTTTTCAAGTTTTGATAGAAATATATGTTAAAAAAGCAGTCAGTAAGAAATTTAAACAGTAACCTTAAGAATACACAAGTCAGAATTCATAATTTAAGGTATCCAAATACGTTCGGAGCCGTGATTTTGTAAAAGCGCGCGTACAAACAAACATTTTTAGTAATTAGTGTAACTTAGATTAAAATACACACGTATAAAGTTGTTTTAAAAGTATTATTACTATAAAAAATGGTTTAAATGCAATATTTTGGCAAAAAGATGAACTTAGGATTACTTATTTTCAAAACATTCTCCTTTTATGAAAATTGCTTCTATAGAAATATTATTTTGCTTATATATAGCTAAGATTTCTCCAGACAGCCAGAACTAGGAGTTTTGAAAAATTCACATTATTTTCAGAGTTACCACCAGTTGAAATAATTAATGGTACTTTTTTGTTAAAATTTAGCCACAAAGGATAAATCCACTTATATAAGTTATATATTTCAAAAATCCTTATTCAGGCTCTGTACAGAGGTCTGAGCTTTATATAGGCAAAATATCATTATTACAAAAGCCTTTTTCATAAAAGGAGAATGTTTTGAAAATAGGTAATTCTATGTTCCTTTTTTGCTAAAGTATTTAAAGAATTTTTTATTGTAATAATATTCTTAAAACAATTTTATTCGTCTATTTTAATGTAAGTTACTCTAAATATTAAAAACAAAATATTTGTACGCTTTTGCAAAACGATTTGCAAACGACTTTTGCTCACGATTTCGAACGTAGTCGAATACCTTAGATAAAAATAATTTATAAGTATAAGTGGAATTGCGAGACTGAAATGAGAACTTAATTTGTTGTAATATTTTTCTGAATTAAAGCAGCTAAGAATCGTTTAATTTATATTTTTAATTGTAAAAATGTATTATACAGGGTGGTCCCGAATTCATGGTACAAACTTTGAGGGTAGGTACAGGACATTGTAACAATCATTCATTGTATAGGAATGTATGGGCGCAGGTGATGCGTGAGGCACAAACAAAAAAATAAATAAAAGACAAAGTGTTTATTGAAAGCCTCGTTGACAAGTGTAATGTTTACAATAACTGTTCAGCACATGAGCTATGAAGTACAGCGGCAGCGATCAGTGCTGCACCACACACTAGCAGTCGGAGAAGTCTGCCGGATTCAAAGCTTGTACTCGCTGAAAGTGGAAGAGTTGTCAGCGATTTTCGTTTCAAACTGTACAAACGATTTGATGATTTACTCTTACGTGATGAGCAACAGCTCTCGTACTTGACTCGGGTCTATCAGCCACAACGTTTAAGCTGCTTTGTTCCAGTCTTGGACTTGAACAGCTTTTTGTCGACCATCATCTTGTCTGGTGATGTGGAACAAACATGTTTCACGAAGTTGTCCATGAACCGCTGAAATATTCTGTGATTCGGCATTCGTCGACCAGGAAACTGCACGCGATACATTCGTAGCGCCGCTCTGTCGTTAAATTGTGTGGCTAATCATGTTATGCATGTCTGCATTTTCAGCGTACGCAAAGTTTCCCATCGTAGACGTCAACCCAATTGCGAATAGCGCTTTCCACTACTGAGATGCATCATCTCGAACGGCAGTAAGACATCTATTGCTCCCAACCGATAACTTTATTTCTCTTTCCCTTAATTTCCCCTGATTGCACCTGACCGCGCTACACTAGTGCCCATGCATACCTGTACAATAAATGATTGTTACCATGTCCTGTATCTACTTTTAAAGTTTGTACCATGAATTCCGGACCACCCTGTATATATATACTTAAAAGCATGGTATGCTATCAAGCATAAATTTTACCTTCGTTTATATAAAAATTAAATATAAAATACTGAAGTTATATATAATGATATATTATAACACAAATGCATAATACATAAATGTATTATACGAGTATATGTTTATTAGTCATTACCACCCGCTTCTCTGAATATTTCATGACGGTGAATTATTATATACTGTTTTTAAGTTATTGTGTGTGTTGTTGTCGCTGCTTATGCCACCTGTCTGACGTAGTCAGATCGAGGCCCACGAAATTCATCATAGCAACGGGCTAGAGATACGCCTGTCATTAGCCAAAGTTTTGAGCCCATGAATGTGACAGTACGATTTTGCTCACGATAGATGGCATAACCATTCGGATTTAACGAGCACGTACTCCGTACTGATTTAACGAGCACGTACTCCGTTTGTACTCGGCGAGTATTTGGTGGCATCGGGCATCGAACCCAGGCCTTCCGGTCTGGCGTCCGATGCTCTAACCACTAGGCTACCCACAGCCCTCTGTTTAACAATAAGTCCCAGTATTAAGCTTTTATTAAGCTGTCGATTATGTTGAAAAACATTCTTGTAGTTTTCTCCCCTTGATTCAAAAAGTGCAGTACTTGAATAGCTAAGATAGAAGCATACTTATGACTTACATCCTGTTCCCTAATTTTTGCAAAAAAAGTTTTTGGTGGATTTCTACTCTAAAAAATAAACATGCTTATCAAATTTTAAGTCTGTAGGTCTAATAATTAAAATATGTAATTTTTAAAAATCTAAAACGTTTCATCGCAACTTTCCGTGGATGTCGATTTCTACTGAACCCGTTCTTAGCAGGTCTCTACTTAACAAAAGAAAGAGGCTTGTCAAATTTCATGCCAGTAGGTCTAATAGTTCAGAAAATCTCACGATGAGTGAGTGAATCACTTTTCTCCAATATGCAGCGAGAGATAGATAAATACATATCCATGCAATATATATTGTTACGAATTTTGTGTAAAATATACTTAAAATAATGTCAATAATTTATATATGTTAGTGTAATACGTTAACATTAATTTCTGCTACCTGTATTTTATATAAAAATTGTAATATTCGCAAGCGACTCCGTTCCTTACATTAGAATGACAATTCAATGGAAATTTGACGGAGTCTTGGTGGTAGAGCCAAGTTGGCATCATTTTTGCAAACTTGGTGATTATTTTAGCGACTTTGGCTACTATGTTGGCGACTTAGCGAACAAGTGGGGGCTATTTTTGGCGAGTTCGTGAGCCTATGCATTCTTTAGGAAATTAGTGTAGAAATATACTTACATCAAAATCTGTGACGTAATCGGATCTTTCTCGAAAGATCCGTGAGGTCTATAAGGAGTCACTCCCGAAACTGAGTAGTCTTGTTTTGACCTTTGCAGAATTAACATTGTTTTGACTAGCGATTAGTTGGTGTTGATTTGACAGCAAATAGTCAACCAGTGATTTGTGATTACTTCAGTTGTTTTATAATAACGAGCGAGTGCTTGCGAATAAACTTTTAACATACTGGTATTTCAAACACTGATAATTGTGTCTGAGGGCCTCAGAAGGTGTGAAGACCTTCCAAAATTTATTAAGTGAATTAGAATACTGTATCCTGTATTTCAAGGATTGTTTTTCGGCAATAAATTTCCATCGCCTCTGAAGAACTGTCTTGCTCTTTACGACTAATTTGCATATAATCTTCGAACCCTGATCTATGCAACAATATGTACATATACACATGATAAGTAATAATATTGTATGGGGATTTCAAGTTTGAAATAAAGTGTTATAGAAAATGTACTATGAATTTTTTATCTTTTCTGACAAAATATTTTTTTTCATGTATTTCATTGATATATATTTTTCGCATTTTATTAATGTTGATTTCTGTTTTAATTCACATTCATTATTTTTTTAGGTTGAAGTAACACCTATGGAACTGGAAAAACGTCAAAATTATTTACGTCAACAAAGAGATCGTATTTTAGCTATGAAGAAACAAGAACGTGCTAGGCGGCTATCGAATACTGAAGAAGTGATAACACAAGCTAGACCTAAGTCTGCGAGAGCAGCAAGGAAAGTTCTACGCGAAGAAGATACTGAAATAGATCCTCAAACTCTGGCTTTCAGAAAAACATTAGCTGCTAAATTAAGGAGTGAAGTAATAGGTAAGTAATGAGGCTGAAAATTTTCTTTCTAGTCAGTAAATCATTAAGAAAACTTTAATAAATTATTAAGAAAGCATGATTTTGAAATACAGTTCAACAGTAAAAATAAGAGTGAAAATATTTGAAGCAAATACACAAACTAAATGCTGCATAATATCCTAAGACATTAGTATTATCTAACAACTGTTTCGATTTCATTTTAAAATAGAAAACTTTATAGTTGCCAAAGAAGACCTATATGGTAAAGAGATTTTGGCCATATAGTGGTTGTATATGAGTACTTAATTTGTACTATAATAGCATAATTAATAACCTGGTAATAACTTAATATACTGGGGGAGCCAAAAGTTTACAGTGGCGCCTCCTTCTTCAAGTCATAAACAACAAATGACAAGAATAAAAGCCCGTAACGACTGGCCCGAGTAAGGATTCCTTTCGTCTCAGTCGTCTAAGGCATGTACGGCGTAGCTGTGGACCGGGGTATCAAATAAACACCTACGAAGGTCAACAACTTGTCACCAAAAGCTCATTTAAACTTCAAAAAAAAAAAAAAAAAAAAAAAAAAAAAGAAATCTCATTCAGAAGAATTTATAGAAAAAGATAGAAATGTTGATAAAGAGATGTGCTGTTTGCAAGAAAAAGCTTACTAGGTAGTTGGATTTCTTTTAACAGCAAAAATATTTTTAGTCGTGTCCACATTAAATCAAAGAGGTGTGTTACCTGTAATAAGCTTCATGTAGAATAGTGCACCTCCATACAATGCCAATTCAGTAAAACGGAGTAGAATGGTCTTCGGGGCACTTGATCTCTGGTGAGGTATTAATCCTCAATCTTTAAGGATGTTGTTAAGCATTATTGATATAACTTGAAATGATTAATTGGGTAAATAACAAAAATAAGAAAACTAAAGTTAAAAAATAAAATTAAAATTAAATATTAAAATTGCGACTTTAAGAATTAAAAGTAAAATTGTGCTGGAGCTGATATTGTTGTCTGTTTCAGTAAAACGAGTCCTATTGACTATCTTTGGTGAGGACAGAGTTACTGGTCGAGGTTAAAAGTTCGCATGGCCACCTTAGTAGTGTCACACAATGTTTTGGAGATAGGTTAAACAGTTGATATTAAAAGAATAAATTAATGTAGTGTACTTTTGTCCTGTACATTGTGATTTAAATTGTCAGAGCCCTCTACCAGTGATATTTCTAATTAAAAATGTTTTTGCCATTGAAAAAAATCCAACTTTCTTGCAAACCGCATTTTTCTCCCTTTTTTAAATGAATTTTTAAAGTTTAAACAAACTTTTAGCACTTTGTATATAACTGTATAGTATTACACATTTAAAAATAAAATAAAAATATAATGTCTTATTTCAGATATAGAGAAAGCTTACTATATTAATCAAAAGTAATGCTTAGTATTATAAAATATTCCAAAATCAGTGCTTTTTACGTCAGTCTTATTTTTTAAAAGAAATTAATAAAAACCCCTCAGATTTATTTTATAACTCCTTAAACCCCTCAACTAAGGCACTTTTTTTAAAAAAATAGTTCCTACTCTAGGAGAATATTTTAAAAACAGATTACCAAAAAAAAAGATTAATTTGCTGTCAGAGGTTATCTTTTGCATTTTACGACTACATAAAGCCTTAAATTACAAAATAATTTATTACATAGCTTAAAGCCGAGCTACCTTTTAGACTATTCGGAACTCAGATTTCCATCCAATGACGATGATTTCTGACTCTGAACAATTTTTTTTAAACCATAAATATTATTTTTTTATTCCATGTATAATATTTTTAGCTTTACAACAAGGAACAGAAATTTAAATTTAAATGCCTTCACATTCCATTAGGAAGTGTATCTCAAAAATTGAAACTGGTTCTGAATTTCATGTAGTTTATTGAATCCTGGAAGAAATGTCAGAAAGGCATTTTAAATATAGAAATTTTTAAAAATAATTTGTTCTGTTATATAAAAACTTTTTAAAATCAAATAGGATTTTTTTCCACTAAGGCAACAATTTTGTTTCCTTTTTAACTCTTTTTTTATTTCGTGTTTAGAATATTCATTACTGTTTACTGTATAAACAAACAAGTTGTATGAACGAGCTGATTGGGATAGCATTTCAAACGGCTTAATTTATGAATAATTATTTAATGAGCTTAAAAATGATTTACTCTATTAATGCATTAATTTATTTTAGTTTTTTTTTCTAAATGAGAAATCCATTTTAACCTAACAAAATATTTTCTCTATATCATAGATAAAGCCACACTGACTTTGAATTAATTTAATTTATATTTTTGTTCGGATAAAATTTAATTGCTTTTATTTAAATGCCGTTTACTTTAGCTGTGATTTATTTTATGAGAGAGTTCTGAAGTTATGCTAACTATAATTTAAACGCTTTTTTTGACATTTCTGAATATTTAAAAAGAAAAACGCTAAATTTCAGTCAACTTTGGTACAGGACTGTTGATAGAGGCTTAAGAATTACATTTATGAAGAAAAATTAAGATTTTGTTTTTTAACATCTTTATAATTATTAAACCTTTTCCACTTCTCTGAAAATAAAAAAGCGCTTGAATCGTGGTTCATGATAAATTTAAATAGTATTTTTTTTCCAATATTATCAGGTAGAGAGATATTCAGAAATTATGAATTCGGAAAATCGTGTCAGTATTTTAGTGGGTGATTATAATATAAATACCACTTTCAAAAGCCGTAAAAGAGAACCACTGATCAGAAAAACCTCTAGTCTGACCTAAACATACGTGATACAAAGGAAATTTTGGACAATTATCATTGGAATATTTTTCACGGAACAGATTAATATTTCAGGTCCTGTTACTTGCACCATGGATAACGAAAAGTAAGAATGTCTTTTGCGCAAACAGATTTTCTACTGTATATATATGCGGGTTGCTTAATTTTTTATACAGGCTAGTTCTCCTTCACACATTGTAAGGCGAGTGAAGAATCTGCTAAATACTCATTTCGAAAATAATAGAATTATCAGCATTATTTCAAACAGCTTCGTCTACACCAGAGGTCGGGAACCTTTCAGCTGTGGCGCTGCCACGATCTAAAGAGTCACACAGTCGGACATTTTAGAATCAATTCGATTCCAGCGTAATGCATGCAGAGTTAGAGAATAGATGTCAATAATATAGATTATTTTGCTTTATTATATTAATTTTGCATCATTTAATGATATTTAACATAAAATAACAGTATATAAATGTAACTATTTCTTCAACAAAAAGAAGAAAAATTATACTTTGACATATTAAATATTTAAATATGTTTATTAAAATAGAATATACAACATAAAAATATATATTTCTTTAATTACAGTTAGATAAAAGCTACTAAAAGTTTTACCGTGAACCTGCTTAGCAATACGTAACTGAACGAAGTACACCA
>BMAO01032349.1:0-18846 GCA_019973975.1 Trichonephila clavata | reverse complement strand
TGCAGGTTGGGCTTTACTTGTGAAATCGTCACCTATGAAATTTTATGAGTCATACACTGTCTAGCTCTAAGTTGATAGATGAAACAAACTTAATTCTGCTAAAATTGTTACAAATAAGGAAATTTTTGATGTGTAATTAATTCTTTTGTTTATTCCTTATTTATTTACTGTGAAAATCTTTAAAGCTTGTTTTTGTTTTCGACAAGTATAAATAAACATTGCCATTTTCACAATTTTTTCGAACTGCTTTCGCAGTTTTCAAATTTGCACTTGCGAGGTCATTGAATGTCATCAACATATTGAAAATGGCCTTACAAGTCATGCACTTTTTCCTGACATGGCTTTTTATTAATACTTTGATATTTTATAAAACTTTGATTTTTTTGCGGGAAACTTACAACACTATCATCTTCATCATCAGTTAAAAAACTTTTGCTAGTAGCTGGAGATGCGGCTAAGCCTTCTGCTAACTTAAATTTTAAAGGATACACTTTGATTTTTGGAGGAATTTTATTTGATATTGCATCTTTTTTGTACTGAAACCAAGAATTTGCTACAGCTGAAACAATGAAATTAGTGGGTTCAAGAGATTTGATGGCAAAGGATGATACAAAATTGTCTTTCCATTACAAACGTTTCAATGTTCTTCTTCTTTGATCACATCTGAATTTGATTCTCCTTCCAGATACGTCGCTCATATGTTTTGTGTCCACAGCATAGTCATCATCCGAGAGATCACTAAGTTCAGAATCTGATTTAATCATCAATAGCAAAATTTCTTGTGTGAGAATTCTTTTCCCTTTTACGACAGATAAAAAGAAGACGTGTTTTTAAACAAAGCTAGACTTGCCAGCTGAAAGTAAAACATGGACTACAAACGCCATCTGTTGATAAAAATGATACTGTACACTTTCTGCAAACCCGCTCAATCTTTCTATTCGGGCTTTTCTTACATACGCAGAAGCAGAAGCATTTCAGAATATTTAACCCACGCGATCGGTGAGTTGGGTCTTAAAGGATATAAATAATGTTACATAAATTTGATTTAAAATATAATAACATTCAATAATGCATATTCCAATATTAGCTGAAAAATAATATTAACAAGTAAAATAACGCTTATGTAAATTAAAAATGTGGTATAATTATTAAATAAAAGACTTATACATCTTATATATAAATTGAAATGTTAATATATATATTTGTTTGAGACTGAAACAAATCCGCATCGTTAATCTTATTGCTCCAAAATTTTTCATGGAGATTAAATGACCTTTCAAAAGAGCCGTAAGCATATTTAAATTTATTTTTTAGTAATTTTTTTTCTAAATCTCTCTTTCTCAAGAGTTTGTGCATATATGCGAAGTCGCCAAATATCGTGATATGCAGCCAATAGTAGAAAGCCTTTCTCTCCCATGTTCAGAAAACGATTGCTGCATTTAGCGACATGTTTTGATTTGGCAACCTTTTTACTTAGTTTTTGTGGTACACGTTTAATAGGGCGTTTGCAAAGTATTATAGGCAAAAAAAAAAACCCGTTTTGATTATTAGACTCCTACAAACTAAAATTTATCAAGCGTGTTTTTTGTTTTTGTTTGTTTGCTTAGTAGAGATCCACAGAGAACGGACTTTGCGGAATAAGATTCCAAAGGGAAATTTAAGAACCATACTTTGCTTTTGAACTATTAGATCTGCATGCTAGAAATTTGGCTTAAATGTAGCTTTTGGTGAGTGCAAATCTTCCATGAACGGATTTTACTGAAACTGACTCCCATGGGGATGCGGATGCATTACGGTTTAAATTTCCCGCTTTTCAATTATTAGACGAATAGACGAATCACAATAAAAAAATCGTAAACAAACTTATAAATATGTATGCAAAATGGATTCACGTTCTCTGAAGTTCGCATAACTACAAATATCTAAATCAGCGTTTCTCAAACTGTGGGGCTCATCCCCTGGGGGGGGGTGCCGCAAAGAGGGGGCGTGAGCATATCGAAAATGAAAGATTAAAAAAATTAATTTACTGAAATGAAGTAAAACAAGATACTTTCTGACAAAAAAAGAACACACATTTACATTGATATAATTTGTACATACAATCTGGCGATATTACGTCATCGAAAATAAAAGCTTCAACACGTTTATTAGCAATCTTTGATCCTATAACCAAAAAAAAAAAAAACATTTTGTTTGATTTGCTGTAATCCCACGAGAGATATGAGAGATTTTTCATTATGTTTTCTTTTTAAACCTAAGATATTACTCTTTCAAAGAAAAAGCATAGTCCAGACACAGAATCGAAAAAATTCTAAGAAGATAAAAAATTCATCACTGTTATTATTATTGAAATACTGTATATTAGCAGTAGAAAGAAAGGAAGACTTAGTTCACTTTTCACCCAAAAAGCAGAATATATTTGCTGATCATCTGATTGACCTTCGATTTTAACTGATATGGTTAGCTCCGTCTCCTCTTTTATGAGTTTATTTTTGCTTAGGGAAGTTGTAAATATATAATGTATTTCTGTTGCGCTTTTTTCCATGTTAACGAGTCTTATGATATTTGGAAAAGCACAGAGAGCACTTTGAAGGATTAATGGCCAAGATTTATTTGAGTATTCTCATACGTATAAGCACAATGAAAAATGTTTTACATAATTCTTTTTAGAACTAACATCCATATTTTTATATTGCATATTTTTATATTTTATTCATCCATATTTTTATAACATCCATGTATTTATTTTACTTCTAACCCTGGAGCAGTCACGCGGGGCAAAGATCAGGTTTATCCATCAGGCACTTGGGGCGGGCATCCAGATAAGCTGGATTTAAACGGATCAGAGACCCACCTTGGATCTAACAATGCCAATAGGCCCCATAGATCTTCTGTGCCCAGGGCCCAAAATGAGCCTAAGCCGTCTCAGTTTGTGTCCTTTATAAAAGTCACCCACATTTGAAACATTTTAGTTCAGTTTGATTGGATTTTTTCCCCAAAGAATAAAAGAAAAAAATTGAAAAGTCCTTGAAAGAGGAGGTTAGTATATTTTCTCTAAATTGTTCCTTGGAATTTCGATTTTTATCGTGCACTATAAAATTAATTATAAAAAAAGGATTAAGGTGACTCAGTCACCCAACGTGACCATTAACGTTTGTCTCGAGTGCGCTTCTGCTCACGGATTAAAACATTTTTTTAAGTCTTCTTTAAATATTGAAAATAACACAATATTGAAAATAACTTCATATCCATGTAGAGCAACATAGACTAGACTATTTTTCTAATGATATTTAAACTTTAAGAAATGGGTGATGGAGGAAATAAATCGTATTTAAGGTATACGTTTGAAACCTTGATTTTAAAAAAAAATTATAAATGGATAATTTTCATTATATTTAGTGTCACTTTGATTATAATACATGTATAAAATTGTTTTAAGAATACTATTACAATAAAATATTATTTAAATTCACTATTTTAGCAAAAAATGAACTTGGAATTAATTTTTAAAACTTTCTCCTTTCATGAAAAATGCTTCTATAATAATAATACTTTGCTTATATAAAGCCAAGATTTCTCTAGAGGGCCTGAACTGGGATTTTTGTAAAATTCACATTATTTTCAGAATTACTACCAATTGAAATAATTATCGGTGTTTTTTTCTTAAAATTTCTCCTCTCTGTTGTATTAAAATATGGATAAGTCCACTTTTAATTTATATATTTAAAGAATCCTAGTTCAGGCCTTACAGAGGTATATATAGACAAAATATTATTATTACAGAAGCATTTTTCATAAAAGAAGAATGTTTTGAAAATAGGCAATTCTATGTTTATTTTTTGCCAAAATATTGCATCTAAATAATTTTTTACTCTAATAGTATTCTGAAAACAATTTTATATGTGTATTCTAATCTAAGTGTCGCTAAATATCATAAAAATTATCCATTTATACTCTTTTGCGAAATAACAGTTCCGAACGCGTAGTTGGATACCTTAAATATTATTTTGTAATCTATTCCAATTTAAAAATTAGAGAAAGGAAAAAAAATAACATAATAATTATCTTATTACTTAAAAGTAATTATTACTTATAAGCATATCTAAATTTATATCTAAATTTAAGCAAAAATACCTCCTGAATGTTCTGTTGCTAATTCTCATGCAAAATACACAGTTTTTCTTACACAGCTATAAACATTTTAATGCCATTCAAATCCCAGTTACTAACAGGGGTGTAACTACCAACGTATCAATGATACAGGGCCTCTAAGTTACAGAGGCTCCAAAATGCACAAGCAAAACATCGTAAAATATTAAGGGATCCAGAAAAGACCCCTTAAAGAACTTTGATACAAGGACCACTCATGACTAGCTAAGCCAGTGATTACTAAATATAATGCATGGATAGATGACACTTGGATCCCAAATGAATATTACTAATGAGTAAATTATACTAAAAATTATATACATAGAGATTAGATTTTTTTAATAATAAATATAATACTTTTTTAACCTGTAACATGGTGATCTACTTTAAATATTATTTTGAGAGATATATTCTTCTAAGTATGTGTATGGGGTTCCTCGAAATCACCTTCTAGTTCTAGGGGTTCCATAAAAACATCTTCAAGTTCTAGAGGTTCTATGAGTAGGAAAAGTTTGAAGTTCACTTTCATTTATGAATAGTACAATGCGTATACAATATAGGTATTTACCTATTACAACGTCGAATCGAAAGATGTCGCCAAATGCCTCGATGTGCCGCCAATAAAGGAAAACCATTCCTACGCTTGTTCAAACGCAATCATTTTGCTAAAGCATGGAAGAAAATTACTTCTTTTTTATAGTTTATACTGTTTTCGCACATGTTCAAGCACAATAATCTTGATCGAAGATAATATGGTTTTTAACTGGTTAATTCTTCTGCATTCTTCTTCTCTTATTTTGTTGGGAAAAATTGTTAAAATTAGGAACCTGTTTTCTACGGAAGCGGACGCTGTGAAGTATTTCCAAAAATACGGTCTAATACCGAAGTACTCGAAAGACCATGCAGTTTAGCGAAATAAGAAACGTAACAGAACTGCACGATAACAGAACTGCACATATTCGAATTCATGTGTGGCGTCTACATAAAACTCCTTTGTCGCTATTTTAAAAGCAACTACTGCGTTTTGGCCATCTAAATATTGTAGTTATTAGATCTTTCATAAATTTTAAATATACATGCATTTTTTAAAATGCAATATTGAATTCTAAATCTACGCCAATTTATTTGTAGTACGCTATAGGCCCACTAGGAGTGATTAAAATCATGGTTTTATACATAAATGTAGATTTCATTCAAGATGGCCACCTCGCACTAAAATGACTAAGCTCTGAAGAATAAAAAATATTATTAAAACTTGATGAAGCAACTGAAAATTGTAGAATTGCAACCATTTAAAATGATTTAAAAAGTGGAATATGTATATAAGAAGAAATTTACTTATACATTTTCCATGTAAAATGGTGCTGAAGAGTATAAGAAATAGGATAAAGAAACTGATTTTGTGGAATTTCAAAATAACAAAAGAAAAAAAAATAATAAAAGAAGCGAAAGCAGTAAAAAATTAAAAATAATTAAATGAATAATTTGAGGCCAAGAAGAATTAAATCATAAAAATGACTTTATTATGGGATGTGAAAAAATTAGTAAATCATTTATTAAAAATAAAAAAAGTAGAAATTTGCAATTTTCTACCATTAAAAATTTTTTACCAGATTTCTCGTTATATCAATTGGAATTCACAACTAAGATCCACAGTAAAAAAATTCTCCACACGATTAATTACATTTTTTAGTAAAAGTTGTTACGTCTTTGCCAGATTTATCACATTTCCCCCATTGAGGGAAATCAATAAAATCTCTACTAAGGAAATTCAATCCCTTAAAAAAAATAAAATTGACCAAAAGAGCGAATTTTGTAAACCTATTAACCCATAATAATTTTTAACATAGAGCTTTCAAACTCTTTAAAAAAAACAATCCTTATACTTACCAGTAATTTCTGAGGTATCCATTATTCAACGGAAGTTACAAAAATAGAATACTGCACAAAATAGCGCCCAACAGAAAAATGGCTAAATATTTCTTAAGAAATCGAGTTGCTTAAAATTAATATGGTCACCCCAATAAAAATTAACCAAAAAAGTAAGAATCATATACCTAAATACTATAGCAAATATTTACCAAACGATAAAAATTATCACAACCATATTATAATGTTATCTCCTCTCTTGGCGAAAATTAGAAACAATTTGGCGGGAACCCATCTAATATTAAATTAGTACCACATACGTACAGGTGATTGATTTGCACTATATTTGTCCAAATTTGTTATACTTCTGTAAAAGATGCCTGTTTTCATATAATAAACAAAAGAAACATTTTTTCTCTAAATAGTGCTCAAAATAATTTAAAATAATTTTTTAAATATGAAAAAAAATTAGAATATTACAAAAAAAAATTGTTCTATAATTTTTTTCAAAGAAATTATCCAGTGATTTTCATCAAATAATTCATTAACTATGTTTTGTGCATCACTTTATATACATATGTATGTGTGTGTAAAATATTTTATATAGTTAAGTAATGCTATTAAAAATGGTATCTAAATGAAAATATGTATTATGGATACAAAAGTTTATATTGATGTGCAACTAAAAAGATAAAGAAAAAAAATTTGAGATAAAAAAAAGATGATTGTTGTGTAGTTCTGGAGAGTAACAAAAGTATCATTATTATAAGCATACAAAAAATATATATATTAGCTTTATTAGAAATATTAAAAATATATAGCACAAAAATGGAGTCTAAATTTCGGTTTATTACTATTTCCAGTATGTTTTGGAAACCTTAAAAGCTAGAAGATTTGAGATGACATCTGATTGGATGGAATTTAAATATTTCGTTTCTATTTAGATACATAAAAAAGTTAATAGCATATACAGCCTTCAATAGCTCAAACATTTTCCCTAAAAATATGTTGCTGAAATTATAAAATATATCACTCCTGAGATACATCAAAAACTGTCTAGAAATAACTAAAAAATAAGTTCAGATTCACTAATACTGTACGATTACGTATCGATCATATCATTAAAGCCTTTCTGTGCAAAAACGGAAAAGTCACGTTTTTATTGTATTCATATACCTTTACCCTGTCTTTGGACACCATCCTCACTTAGGATGCTGACACTTAACTTTACCCTGTCTTAGGAAACCGTCCTCGTTTGGGATGTTGACGCTTAGCTTTACCTTGTCTTAGGAAACCGTACTAGTTTAGGATGCTGACGCATAGCTTTACCTTGTCTGTAGAAACCGTCTTAATTTTGGAAGCCGACGTTTTTATTGTGTTCACATAGTCTTACCCTGTCTTCGAACACCGTATTAGCTTAAGAAGCTGACGATTTTATTGCGTCTACATCTTTTTACTTTGTCTTCAGATATCGTTTGCGAATTAATTGCTAAATTATTTCGTGCTCATTTTATTAATAAAAAATATGCTCATATTATCTTTCTGTAAAAAAAGTATAAGGATTCGATGCAGTAACCATGTTTGATAAAAATATCTTAGTACTAGTATCTTGTAATTTTCTATTGCTTTTTATATTTTGAATTACTTTCAAATAATAATTCACCAATTAAATATATTAATTTCCTTATTTTAATAATAAAATATTTGTTTCATCAGAATATTATCTTTAAGAAATGTTTGGAGTAAAATTTTTAAAATTGTACTTTTTTCTTCAATTTTAAAAGCAGTTTAAATATTTCTAAAAACAGACATGTTATTAAAATTTTCTTCATTTTTGAATTTTTCAAATAATTTGATAGGAAAACTTTATTGTTCAATTTTTGAACTGGTGAACTATAATTTGAAGCTTTAATTGCAAAAATTTAACATCGGATCCATTTGTACATCAAAAGTTGTTCTTAGTTAGTATCAATTCTCATTTTCGATTCTAATAAGCATACAAAAGAATAGAGAAAGAAAAAAAATAAAGTTTTATCATAACATCTTATTGGAAATAGTGTATCACGGTAGAAATAAATAAAGAATGAATTAAAAAACTTCTTAAATGATACTGTGAAATGTAAAATTTTTTAAAAGCGAGTTAATTGAATTCCAGATTATTTGTTTTATCATGAGCAGAATTATCCAGAAAATATAGAATCCTGCTTTTGCATTTGGGATTCAGATTAATTTTAAATCAATCAATTCATAACAATGCGCTATAATTATGTGGTGAAATATGGCTGCGAAGCTTATCTTATTTAGCAGACATAATTGCTATTCTAATGAAATAAATATATATTGAATGTATATATTTTTAAAAAATTAAAGAAAAAATGAATGCATTGGTTTTAAGAATTAACAGCAATTTATATCTCAAACAGGACAAGGTTTTGAAAACCTAACAATTTTCTAATGAATTAATTTAAATGAAAATGAATTTAATTTAAAGGACAGTGTTTAGACGTATATAATGGATCACAATTTTTCACTTGAAAAATGCAAGAGAATATTTTTAGGAGAGAAAACTAACCACGGATGAATAAAAAATTCTTTCGAGTTCTATAATACATGAGTAAGCTTGCTTCACACAGTTATAAATATCTAAATGTTTTTTTTTTCCTTTCGAATAGGGCCGTGGAATGGTAATAACCGCTGCAGACCTGATATATTCTCCGAGAACTGACATCACCTTTTAGTGTGGCACCATATAGGTGGATACCAATTGCCACAATGTTATTTTGACGCCCAGTTTCCACCCCAGAGACGGAACCTGAGATCTGTCGATGGAAGTTGTACCAGAAATTAACTTCGCCGAGAGCACTCAAGTCAAGCAGGCACCTTAAGTATCTTTAATAGGCCACATAATCATACGACATGGACGTTGTCGATTTTACGCATCATGAAAATCTATCGACTTGGGCAAACTAGACTTTGGCAAACATGTTTCTTTTTCTTTTATTAGGGATCTGCTAAAAAAGGGGTTTGTAGAAATTGATTTCGAAGGAGTGGGGTTACGGGGGCATAAAAGCTTAAAATATTCCATTTTGAAAATTCAAGTCCTGTCCTTTTTAAATCATGATGAGAGG
Source organism: Trichonephila clavata (assembly GCA_019973975.1). Lineage (NCBI taxonomy): Eukaryota > Metazoa > Arthropoda > Arachnida > Araneae > Nephilidae > Trichonephila > Trichonephila clavata. The sequence goes on along the minus strand of BMAO01032349.1, from coordinate 9,700 downwards.
GATATAAATTATTTTTGAATACAGTCGAACGTAATGCTAAAATTTAGATAATAATTTTAAAAAAAATATACTAATAGCCACACACAATAATTTTAAAAATATACTATATAGTTACACATTATCTAGATATACCCAGCGTAACGGTTGTGGATAACTGCAAATCTATCTATATAAAAATGAATGTGTGTCTGTGTGTCTGTCCTCGATAGACTCAAAAACCATACATCCAATTGCCGTGAAAATTTGGGAAATTATTAGGTATATCCCCGGAAAGGTTTTTGTAAATTTTTTTTTAAAATCAGAGCTGGAGTTCTAGGTGCTTTCGAACAAATATCCCAAAAATATCAAAATAACAATTGTATATTTACAAGCATAATATCATTCATTTCATAATGGATATTTAATTCTCGCGATATAATTCTTCATCAGATCGTCATGATATTTCTGCACGTGTATTTAAACAAAAATTAAAATCTTTAATATATTTAAAATATTTTAAATACATAAATTGGGTTTCATTTAATGTTGTTTTTGTGTTTTACAAAAAACAACATTAATGCGTTTGACGTTCAATTTTTCGCCAGCAAATTCTAATAAAAACAAAAATGCAGTCAAAAAAATTTTGCAATTATTAATACGAGAATAAATTATTAATGCAATATTATTGATTTCCAACTGAAGAAAATAATTGGAAATATGTTTTATTTAACCCCACAATTATGCCACCAAAGCGAAGCACCATTGGTCGATCTACAAATCAAGCAAAAAGAAGAAGAGAAGAACGATCTTCAGAAACAAATGAGCAGAGACAAGCTAGGCAAGAAAGAGATCGAGTTCACGCTGCTCTTGCTCGATCATTAGAAACAAGTAAGCAGATGCAAGAAAGAGATTGAGTTCACACTGCTCTTTCTCGATCATTAGAAACGAGTGAACAGAGGCAAGCAAGGCAGCAAAGGAATCGAATTCGCAGGACACAGACAAGACGAACGATACATATTGATTTGATTTTATGTGGTTTCAATTATAATTCCCTTTACAATTACAGTATTCATCCAAGTATAATTATTGCAAAAATGGATAAAAAATGTACGTATTGTGGTGCTCAAAAATTTAAAAATGAAACACAGGTATGTGCTGTGCAGGTGGACAAATAAAGTTACCAGACTTGCGTTCATCACCTGAACCATTACTAACTTTAGTATCAGGTAAAACAAGTCAATCAAAAAAATTTTTGAAAAATATACGCAAGTATAATGCATGCTTCCAAATGACATCGTTCGGAGCAATGAATATCGTTAGCGCAAATTATATGCCATCATTTAAAGTACAAGGGCAAATTTATCACCATGCTGGATCACTACTACCCTTGCCAAATGCTGATCACAAATATCTTCAGATATATTTAATGGGAAATACTGGCGAAAACAAATCAACAGACGGTGTCAACTGAATATGAGTACCAAACGAGAGATTGTCGCTGAATTACAAAATTTGTTTGAACAACATAATGAATTAATTAAGTTATTCATAACCGCCATTGAACAAATGCCATCTGACGATTACAAAGCAATAATAAAGGCAGATAAAACAACTATTGGTCAACATCGAAGATAATTCAACGCACCAACGATCGATGAGGTGGCAATTGTCATAGATGGTGAAGAATTTAATTCTTGCGATATAATTCTTCATCGAAGAAATGGTGACGTCCAGCAAGTATCAGAAACTCATCGTTCTTATGATGCATTACAATATCCTATTCTATTTTGGCAATGAGAGGATGGATATCATTTTAATATTAATATGAGAAATCCGACAACTAATGTGGACATTAACAAAAAGGTCAGTGCTATGAATTATTATGCATATCGAACGATGATTCGTGAGAATGCTGATAATCATATATTGAAATGTAGACAATTATTTCATCAATACATTGTTGACATGTATGCAAAAATAGAAAGTGAAAGACTCCTCTACATACGACTAAATCAAGTCAAATTGCGTTCTGAAGAGTACATCCATTTACGTGATGCAGTTGTAAATGATGGCAATCTCAGTGAATTGGGAAAAATGGTCATTTTACCATCCACATTTACAGGCAGCCCAAGACACGTGCATGAGTATGCACAAGATGCAATGACGTATGTTCGTGCATATGGTCGTCCAGATTTTTTCATCACATTTACATGCAACCCATCATGGGATGAAATAAAGGAGCTTTTATTAACTGGGCAATCCCCGTAAGATCATCATGATATTTCTGCACGAGTATTTAAACAAAAATTAAATCTTTAATAGATTTTATTGTGAAAACACCATGTATTTGGAGAGACACGCTGTTGGATGTATTCCATTGAATGACAAAAAAGAGGTTTACCACATGCGCATATTTTAATATGGATGATGGAAAAGATAACACCAAATAGAATTGATGAAATCATCTCAGCAGAAATACCAGACATTGAAATTGATAAAGACTTTCACGATATTGTCTCAAAAAATATGATTCATGGTCATGTGGATCACTAAATAATAATTCAGTATGTGTGTCAGATGGAAAGTGCACAAAGAGGTATCCTAGAGATTACTTGCTGAAACTATTACAGGCAATGATGGATATCCACTCTATCGACGACGATCTACCGAAGATGGTTGAAAATCCATTACACTAAAAGCACTCACTAATACTATTGATGTTGATAATCGTTGGGTAGTACCATATTCTCCATTACTACTAAAAACGTATAACGCACACATAAATGTTGAGTACTGCAATTCAGTGAAAGCTATAAAATATATTTGCAAGTATGTGAACAAAGGAAGTGATATGGCAGTGTTTGCAGTGGAAATGCAACTGCATCTAACGAGGAAAACGCCCAATATCAACTGGGAAGCTACATAAGTAGCAATGAGGCTGTATGGCGTATTTTATCATTTTCCATTCATGAGCGATATCCAACAGTTGTTCATTTAGCAGTACATCTTCAAAATGGACAGCGTGTGTATTTTACATCAGAAAATGTACGTGCAAGAGCAATGTCACCACTGCCAACAACATTAACTGAATTTTTCACATTATGTAGAAATGATACCTTTGCAAGGACACTACTGTACTCTGAAGTACCAACTTATTTTACATGGAATGCATCAACAAGAAAATTTCAGCGTCGTAAACAAGGTAGAGCAGTACAAGGACACCTAAATTTATATTCCACAGATGCATTGGGTCGTCTGTACACTGTACATCCAAATAATGCAGAATGCTTTTACGTAAGATTACTATTAATCAATGTTTGTGGACCAACATCTTTCCAAGAATTAAAAACAGTCAATGGCCATGTGTGTGCTACATTTCGTGAGGCTTGCCAAAAATTAAATCTCTTAGAAAACGATGCGCATTGGGATATTTCACTTGCTGATACTTCTAATTCAGCTCAACCACAGCAGATACGTACACTATTTTCCATCATACTAACTACATGTTTTCCGGCTAATCGAAAGGATATTTGGGAAAAAATAGAAACTATATGAGTGAAGACATTTTACATCGCATACGTAGAATAAATGCTAATCCCAACATTTAATTTACATCTAATATATACAGTGAAGCATTGATTTTAATTGAGGATGTATGTTTGACAATAGCCAACAAATCCCTGACAGAATTGGGAATGATTGCTCCAAATAGATATAGTAATGGCATTTTCGATCGTGATATACAACGAGAAACACCCTTCGACGTTAATGAATTACAAACATTTGTTCGAATTATCTGCCTAAATTGGTATTAGAACAACGAACAGCATATGACACAATTAAAAATGCAATATCTAACAAGCGTTGTGGTTTATATTTCTTAGATGCACCTGGAGGCACTGGCAAAACTTTTCTTATTTCGATTATCCTGGCAACTATAAGATCACAAAATAATATTGCACTTGCTATTGCGTCATCTGGTTTTGCAGCAACTCTTTTGGACAGTAGGGCGAACAGCCCATTCAGCATTGAAATTGCCATTAAATATGCAGGTAATTGAAACTCCAACATGTAATATTAGCAAAAATTCTGGGATGGGAAAAGTACTAAGATCGTGTCAGCTTATAATATGGGATGAATGCACCATGACACACAAGAAATCATTGGAAGCACTCAATGGCACATTAAAAGATTTGAGAGGAAATGAGCAGATCTTTGGTGGTGCCCTCATTTTGCTAGCTGGTGATTTTTGACAAACTCTACCGGTTATACCACGGTCAACACCTGCAGATGAATTGAATGCATGCCTCAAACCATCGGTGTTATGGCGGTATGTGGAGAAAATATCTTTAAAGACCAGTATGCGTGTTCAATTACAAGATGAATCTTCTGAACGATTTGCAAAGCAATGGTTAGATATTGAGAATCGAAAAATGGAAATGGACGAATCCACACACTCTGTATTACAATACCAGAAAACTTTTGCCACTTTGTAAAATCCACTGATGAATTGATTGCCAAAATTTTTCCAAATTTATCGCAGAATTATAAAAATAATCACAATGGGTTAGTGAACGTGTTATATTGGCAGCCAAAAACGTTGATGTGAATTTAATAAACTGCACAATTCAAAATGAAATACCTGATGAAGAAACAACATATAAATCCATAGATACTGTTGTCAATCACGATGAATCAGTTAATTATCCAATAGAGTTTTTAAATTCATTGGATTTACCATGAATACCACCGCATATTTTATCTTTGAAAATTGGTTCACCAATCATCTTTCTACGAAATATAAATCCACCGCGACTATGCAATGGGACTAGGCTATCGGTAAAAAAAAATTAATAAATAACATAATTGAGGCAACCATTTTAAATGGATAACACCAAAGGGAACATGTACTACTACCATACATTCCCAAGATACCAACGGACACTCCATTTGAATTCAAACACATCTACAGTTTCCTGTACGACTAGCCTTTGCAATGACCGTTAACAAAGCACAGGGACAATCATTGCGAGTATGTGGATTAAATTTTATAAATCCAGGCTTCTCACATGGATAGCTGTACGCTGGGTGTTCACGAGTTGGAAAACCATCAAATTTATTTATTCTTGCACCAGTTAGGAGAACAAAAAATGTTGTATACTACTAAGCACTACTAAGATAAAGTTCACCATCAATCATCAAATATCATTCATTTCATGATGATATTTAATAATTACAAAATTATTGTTCAATTGAAATTCATTTGCAGTATTGTTTAATATCACAAATGAAGAAGCATGTTTATTCTACCATCAACTATGAGTATCTATGTTTTGTACATATGCTATATTCAAGTAACATACATGTAAAGCTATATTTATTAATAAAGTTCATTTTGATGTATTGTATACATTTGATCATTAATAAATTATGTTTGAGGTATCAAAACTGCCTTTTTGTTCAAACACAGCAACGTGTGAACGGGTACAGCTAGTTTATTAATAAAACACCAGGAGCTTACCTATCGCCATATCACTGATAAGGGGGCCCCATGCTAAAGGGGCCCCAACATGTGTAACTACATTCCCAATAACAGGGTTCTCATATCTAGAAAAAGGGTCCCGAAAGAATTTTGATACAGGCCCCCATCAGAAATAGTTACGCCAGTAAAAATCACCCAAATTACAGATGAATATCTATTAAATGTATTTTTAAAATGAAATAATTAAGAGTCACTATTATACGTGCAAATAAAATTACAAAATAATATCCAAGCTCATGTAACATAGAATTTGTTCTAAATATAGCAAAATATCAATTAGGGAGAATAAAAACTGGTAAATTCTAAAATTTCCCTTTAAAAGAGTCAATTAAAAATGTAAGATATTTAAAAAACTCAATAAACTCAAATCAGGAAGTAGGAAATCATCAAAATCGTGCCATATGTTCAGTATATTTTTAAGATTGGCAAACCGATCTTTTTATCAATGAAGGTTTTGGTGGTCACAGCAAGCAGTAATACCACAGGTTCTCAAAGAAATTATTCTTAGTAATAAAGTTTGATGCACCATAAAAGGCAAAGCGTATAGCGAGTCCAAGAGTGTTTATACCATCAAAAGCGCCGCAGGCAATCCAAAAAGAATAGTGAAAGTACTGGAGACATTTTATGCATTTTTCCCACAAAGGCTCTTTTATCAGCAAGGAAGAAAGTTTATAACAGAAAAAAAGTATCCATTGGTATTCAGAGCCACTAAAAATGTAGAATATAATACCAAAGAACGCATCTGAGTGTCACAAAATAGGGATACATTTTTATTATTTTTAAAAATATTTTAATATATTTGGAACATATATGATCAATAATTGCAAGTTTCACTTTTTTAACGATATATTTAACAAAAAATTAATGATACATAATTTAATAAATGTACAATACAGGATTATCATAAATGAATGACCCGATTACAAAATTTAATAATTCCCAGATGAATATACAGAAAAGGATAATTAAGATATTGTAAAAATAAAGCATGAAATATTTTTCGTACGGAGCGTTTTTTGACGGAAAATAAAATTTGTCTCTAAAGTAAAGTAAAGTAAAGTAAAATTTTCTCAAGTGTTCAATGTGACTTCCTTTAGTCACCCGTATAATATCCTTGCAAGCCTGGTCACCCTGGTCATTTGCTTTTACACAAGCATCCAGTTTCTCGAACTTTTATACCATCTTCTTATACTCTTAGGTGTTGGTACATTTCTATGGTACTTTCTCCGAAATTCACGCTGAACCGTCACTACGGACGACTTTTTGCAAACGAAAGCACACAAAATACCTTCCCGCTGCGACGCCATTTCCACTTCTGTTCAAGTTCTTCTATTGCTGCCACCTATTTGACAAAAAATAATGTTACAACTCAAAATTTCGTATTTTACCTTTACAATGACATATTAAGGATCATTTTCTTTTTATTCATCTGGGAATTATTAAATTTGGTAATGGGTCATTCATTTCTGATAACCCTGTATAATAAATATATTTTCCTACTTTTAAGATAATTTAACTATTAATATACGTTAATAATTAATAACTAAAATCTTCAATTGGGCTTTTTCGTATCTCTCCATCATTTTCCCAATTTAAAAAAATGGAATACAAATACGCAAGTAAATGGAACTAAATAAATTTTCCGTTGGTGTTCCAGATTTACAAAATAATCCTTTTTTATTACTTGGGATATAACAGAATAAGTGAATTAAGGGAAGTAGTATATATTTATTATGATTCATAATGAATTAATATACTTACAAATAATCTTTGTTTACTTTCTATCGTATTTGTTCATCTATTTCTCTACTGAGACACCTTAATGGCATACAGCATATTTCCGTGTATAAGACGACGGTTTTTCGAACTCTTTTAATGTTAACGTAAGGTGGTCGGCTTACGTACGGTGCTTTTTATCTTGAAAAAAAACGCAGCCTTTTAACTCTTTAACTACCGTCGGCGTATATATCCGTCCCGCTCAACCAGTGCGTTAAGTTCACCAGACGAATATATAAGAATTTTCAAAATACAATTGTTTTCATTGTGGTAAAACTGTTTCTATAAGTAAAACTGTTCCGAAAGTTTTGGTATGCAATAAAATGATCTTTACAGTGTTTACGAAGGATTTACATTTCTTAGAGAAAATTTGCTTCGCCTATAACTGGGGGAGCGAATCGCGTAATTTTAATCAGCAGTTAAGGGGTTAATATTTTTGCATTAGTCAGGCTCAAGCTATTTTAATCACTAACTTTTTTTAGTTTTTTGAATGGAATTTGTTTTCAAAAAAGAGAAACAGCTATAAAAAACTTTTGAAAGTCAATGCCTGAATCCGTGTTACAGAATTGTTCGTCAAATTCACATTTACTCATTGAGATGTATGAACTTGTAGTTTAAAATTAGCTGTATTCGAATTTCTCTTCATTCGCATGTCGCCGAAAACAAGAAAAACACAAAAAGTGTACAAGTAACAAATGAATAGAAAAAAAATATTTTAGTTTCAGATAGATGCGAGGTTGGGTAGCACAACTAAAGCTATCGTCATTGGCGTCTGGCGTTTACTTTACAGCAATTTTATGGCAAATATCTTTCCATTCTACCCGCTACTTAACATTTTCACTCTCATGGCAACACGTTGGGAAATTAGAGGAATTCATCCTTTCCCTCCAGTTCGACTTACTTACAGGTTTCGAATCTTGGGAAATTTTTGAAGAAAAAACGTACTCTCGGCATATACACAGATCGTCTTATATTCCGAAATGTATGGTATTTCTCTATCAGCGCTAGCTTAAGCAATGAAATGCTCAAATGTTGTAGTTGAATTGATTACTCAAGCAATTATTCCTTTATATTTGAAAATAATTTGTCAAAAAAATATAAATTTTATCAATGTCATCAAAATTGTTAATGAAAAAAGTTCCCATTGTTGAAACATATGCATATTACTCATCGCATACGCATTTAAACCTTTCAATTCGAATAAAATTGTCATCTAAATCTGTGTCCTTAATCAATTTTCTAAGAACTTATGTTTTTATTACAAATTATTTTATTATTAACATGGAAATCTCGAATAATTTTTAGAATTTTAGTCATAATTCTAAAATCATATTTACAACTTTTGAAAGGAACTATCTATTTATGTGACACTGGTATTGTAACAGCTGATTAATTACAGAAACGATTATTATATAATGTAATGAATAGAAATTCCTTTTATGTATATAAAAGACCGAGTTCTCCATTGGTGTGCGGGCCTATATAAATTTCAACTAGTAAAACTTGAGAGAACACATTGTTATCGATAGTTCAAGATGAAGTGAGATGTATTTGAGTGTCTATAAGAGATATCATTTGAATGTGATACATGGGAAAATTCCGCAACAATTGTGTTGAAGAATGTCTGTTACCTTGCTGTTAAAAAAGGCTTGATGGGTCACCAAGGGTATCAAATCATTTGAGGTATTGATGGTTTAGTGGTATATATATGTTTCAATCAATTCATCGAAGACAAATCACAGTAAAAGGTTTATTTAAGTTTAATAACAAATAGAAAGAGCGTCAGCTCTCGTTCATGTATAGAAGATCTCTGATCAAAACAAAGTTTTTACAAGCAGCGCCCTCTATACTAAGTGGGTTCTAACATTACTCCCACTTAAACTCCTATGGAGTTTACATTAAGGTCATTAAAATTCAAAATAATAAAAAAAATTCCTGCAATATAAAAATAATATACAAATAAAATTCCTGCTGTATAAAAATAATACGAATAAATCCTATAAATTCAATTCTTAAATTACATGCATTATCAATAATACTGAAAATAAAATTAGCAATTCTTAAATCACATGCATTATCACTAATACTGGAAATAAAATTAGCAAAACATATAATTAGAATAATATAAAGGTTAAAGTTCAAAGAAATTGGTAAAAATTTTCAGAAGTTTTTAGTTTGGTTCTACAGCTGCAGAGTCATCTGGAATAGGCAATGGTACGACTTTGTTGATGTCTAGTCTTAAAATATCTGATGAGGTTTTAGCTTCAACTACTCTCACAAGAGTATCATTACCAGGAAAACTTCTAGAACGCGCCCCATTAGCCAGTCCAAAGGCTTAGTGTTGAGATCCCTCAAAGAACAAGCTGATTCACTATCAAGTTTGGATTCTGGACAATCCATTTG
>BMAO01032348.1:0-64340 GCA_019973975.1 Trichonephila clavata | reverse complement strand
GGAACCCTGATGTTCCAGGAGTCACAACAAAAAACCTGAAGGAAAATTATAAATGTATATGTGCAAAATTTATTCCCGTTCTCTAGTACTCTATGAAGTGTGTAAGACTACAAGTATCTAAAGAGCTCATCGCAGTCATTAAAACGGAACATATTTACATTATAACTTTATTTTGTAATACTTTTTTAAAGTTTTATTTAATTGAAAAAGAGAATATTAAAACATTTTTTTCTGAAAATACACTACTTACTAGATTGCGAATATTCAATTGTCAGTTATTTCGGGTTCCACCAAATAATTTTATACTCATTGTTACAATGTTTTTCAAGACTAAACAATTTTCTAATGAAAAATGCACCTTTTTCCATTTGCGGAAGAAAAAAAAACACCTATAATGGGGAGGGAACAACATATCGATATATCAACAGATTCGGATTACAATTTAAATTTAGGCAGGAACAGGTCCTATGTCTCTAAATTTTAAGTCATAAATTTTTATGCAAAATGCACATGTTTTCTCCCACAAATATAAACGTTTTAAAGCCATTCAGAATGATCTATTTTAAGTGAAAAATATTTCTCAACGAGAGTTGCTACAAAAACAATTAAAACTCAGAATATGAAATGCGACTAGTGAAAGTTTCAATAGGCCTAGACCAGGGGTCGGCAACCTTTTGAGTCGGAAGAGCCAAAAATTACAATTTACAAAATTTCAAAGCTTTTATAAAGAGCCACAAATTTTTTTCTTGCCAACCATAATAAAAACTTCCATAAATAAAGTTTTTTGATAAAAAAAAAAACTAATCCATTTATTCATAAGAAAAATATCTATTTATTTATATATAAGTAGTGTTTTTCACAACAAGTTAGATAATATATGTATGACATTATTAGATAATTATTTAGAATTTAAGTAAAAAATTAAAACAATTAAATATTTACTTACAACACTAACTTGTACTTCAATAACAAACAATTGAGCAAACAAATTCAATGGGAGCGATGGCTTTGCATGGTTATTCAAGTAGAAAATTTAAAATTTACTAAACATTGTAACTTGAACTTAAAAAAAACAATAACATATATTTGAGCTAACAAATTCAATGAGAGCGTTGGCTTTGCATGGTTTTAGAAAGTTTGGATAAATTTGGCTCATAACTTGTTGTTTTAAGTTTCAAACACGACTCTAAATTTTCATTCGTCAGTTGGCTTCTTACTTTACTTTTAATTATATTCACGCAAGAGAACACTTGCTCGCACGAATATGTTAATCCGAAGATAGTCAGAACTCCAAATGACAACTTCTCCTCACTGTAGCAATCTGGAAGACTATTCCATGCGTCGAATATAAGTGCCTCAACTCGCGGCATTTATTTTAAATCTATCCACTTTTGTTGCGTTACGTACATATATTTCTGGACCTCCAACTCTTCCGACTTGCTTTTCGACTCTCAGAATTTTTCACTCCACAAAGCTTTACTTTTTAAATCGATCAATTGCATTTCTAGAGATCCAATATTAATTCCAATTGGCTCAATGTGGATTTCGTTACTATTTGTGTTGAGAGGATTTATTATGAATGCTAGAGTGTAGTAATGAATGTTATGTAGTTATGAATGTTAATGTTATGTTATGAATGTTAATGAATGTTATGTAGTAATGAATGTTATGTAGTTATGAATGTTAGTTTTAAATTGCTCAAATCTGTCAGCAAATTCATCTTTAATTTTATTTATAACTGTGCTGAAGTAATTCGTATTAACAGTTGCACTGGTATTATCACGATATTGCTTTAGAAATTGAAAATGAAGTAATTTACTGCTCTGAATATCTTCTGCAAAAAGAATTAATTTTTCTTTGAAACAAACCAATTCTTCTACCAAAGGCTGGGTTTCCCTTTCTTTGCAGTTTTAGATTCAGCTCATTTAATTTCGCTGTGATATCCACCATAAAGTAAAATTTTTACAACCATTTGTCGTTCTCTAATTCAGGGTGATTAATGTCTCTTTCATTGAGGAATGTATTTATTTCAACATTCAAGCACAAAGCAAAACGTTTCAACACCTTACCTTTGGAAAGCCATCGCACTTTATTGTGAAGAAGGAGGTCGGAATACTGAGTCTCCATTTCGCTTAAGAATTCTTTAAACTGACGATGGTAGAGTGCTTTTAACAAGATGCTGTTAACGATCTTCATTACCAAATTCATAACCTCAACTATTTTGGCCGGAAATATTTGTTCACAAAGTGCTTCTTGGTGTATTATGTAGTGAAACGTAAGAATTTCGTGGTTTATTTTGCTCTGAAGAATCGTTGTTGCCCCTTTATTTTTTCCTGTCATACTTCTGGCTCCATCAGTTGCTATTGAAACGATTTTATTTAAATCTATTTTATTGTCTTCAAGGCCTTTTTGCGAGGCATTCGCTATATCTTCCGCTCCAGTTTGTCCCGAGAGCGGTAGCAAACCTAAAAGCTCTTCTTTTGGTCCTTGGGAAGACATATACCTGACAAAAAGGGCAACCGGTGCCGTGTCTTTTATGTCGCAAGACTAATCTATAGCAAGTAATAAGGCAGAAGAAAGTTGAATATCTTCTATCTGCAAATACTATGCTACATTTAAAGATATTTTAGCTGTTCTATCTTGTACTGTTTTAGCGAATAGTGGCAAATTTTTGATTTTTTTCAAGATTTCTGGTTTGTTTTTGAAATCACGAAACAGTTCTTCAGATGCACGTATGAAGCAATCTTTGACATACTCCCCATCTGTGAATGGTTTGCCTTTTTTCTGCAATCTTTAGTGATACCGCTAAGCTTGCCAGATTAACATTACTTGTAGATTACGTCCAGTTACTTAACATGGAACTTGATTAGTGTTTTTACTTTTGGAGCTTGTCGACAACTTTTTTCGTTCATCACCGGCTGGACATTTACTAGCAAACTGAGTATGTTTGGTAGAGAATTGTCTCTCTAAATTTGAATTCTTATTGTGTGCGAGTTTTTCGTGGCAAATGAGACCAGCCGCAAGGCCGTCTGAGTTGCATATGAAAGCGAACGACTCCGTCCAATTCCGATTGAATTCTCGATGCTTTTCTTCAGGTCTCTTTTTTTGTAGATGCCATGCTTTCGGTGAAGCTGTAATAAAGAATTTTTAAAACTATTATTTAGGTATTCAAAACAGCAGATCACAAGCTTTGCAATTATTTGCTATGTCAACGTATACCTACGTAAATACATACGAGAAGCTGGGCATAATGAAATATAATTTATCAAAAAACATTTTACAACGATATTTCCTAATTAAAAATACTTACCAAAAAAGATAAATAATTCTCTAATAATTTAATTATTAAAATAAATAATTTAGACACGAAAAACTGTTTGTCTCACTCTCTCACGTACTAATTGACTCTAAGTACACAGAGTTTCGTCTCATCTGTGGTCGCCTCCCGTGTGCGGTGGTCGCCGACTGGCACGAACGGACTTGTCAGAACGTGTTTATCACGGCGCAGTCGGCACATTTTTTTTTTTTTTTAAATTTGGCAAATATTAGATACTTAGTTTACGAGTATAGGTGTTATGCCCAGCTATGCCGAAATCAATGAAAATTGCCAAACATATAAACAATCTAAAACTGCAAATACCTATTTTGATCTTTAGAGAGTTCGAAGTTTATTAAATAACAATCTATAGGTACTTACACTTATATTTATTATTTTAAAGCTAATTTTTAAATAATAAAAGCTATGAAATAAATAAATAATAAAATAGGTAATTATGTATAATATGTATTTTAAAACTATATAACACTTATTATGTTACCCACCTTCACTTCGGATTTTTTTATTATATATGTACATACATACCTTTGAAAAGATAATTCACTTCTAACTCTTTTACTTGAAACAACAAACTATACGTCACAGCCAAAGCACTGGTGAAGACGCCAAATTGTCTTGCGTCAAAAGCGAATTAAAAACTACATAGAAACATCCGACGACGGCGTCATTCGAGAGCTTCCGACGGACTGACGACAGTGGGAGGGGTGCGGTGAAAAGCGAGTACAACTGACTGAGAGATAGAAACGGTGCCTAATCCAGTTAACTGATTCAGAACGATTTTTAAATGTTTTTTTTTTTTTATAAAACAAATTATTTTTGGGTATGGAACTAAAGAGCCGCAGGTTCACATCCAAAGAGCCGCAGGTTGCCGACCCCTGGCCTAGACTTCAATACTTTGGGTGAAAAAAAATAGTAAAGAAAAAATACCTTTACCTATCAATGGGTAAGTGACACTTGGAAAATAAATTAATATCATTAATTTGTGAAAAAATTGTATTAAAATTAAATTAAATTTTTTAAGTAACAAATGCAATAACTTTTTATTTACATAAAGTAAATAAAACATGTTTATTTATTTTAAATACTATTTTAAGATATATTATTCTAAGAGAGAGAGAGAGTATGTCTGGAAAGGGGTTACACGATAAATACTTTATTGTTCTATGGATTCCGTGAATCGAAAAAAGTTTGAAGACCACTGGTGTACAGGATAGGTTTGGGCAAAATTTTTCTTCTCCTTTTTTCTAATAACAAGGTAAGAGTTTTATATATCATTGCTTATATTTTTCTTTAACCTTGAAGCATTTCGAATAAGTTATTGTTTCCTTTATATTTCGTAATTCCTAGTAAATTAAGGAATTTTAACTATAAATAAAAAAAGCAATGTTTATAGTACCTCCACATTCATCTACTTTTTAACCCGACTACCCTAAATTTGGGAATTTTAGTAAACAACTTTTTTATGATTTCAATTTATAGACAATAGTATTAGCTTTTTTAAAAATATCAAGTTTATTGTTTTCTGTTCACTAGAACAAAAACCACAAGTGTATTAGGAAAACCAGATGCCATTATTTTAAGTAAAATGTCACACTTTAAAACGCGTTTTACTTGAAATGTGTGTTTTTTTTTAAATGCTTAAACGGGGACAGCGATTGCGAAAAAGTTTTGAAAATAATTAACTGAAATTTTTTGTGCATGTTTTGTATAATAGTAGAAGTGTTGCAACCTTCAGATTTATTAATTCATGTTTTAATACAAAATTTACAGTCCTTTATAGGAATATAATCACTGTTTTTTTAAGCAATTTCATATAATAACTAAGATAAAAAGTGCTCTAATTTTTGTAAAGATTAAAATATCTCTTATCTTGAAGGTCATTTCAAAAATGAATAACATAGCAACGCATCAGAATAGAAAACAGAATAAGCCACGTTTGTGTTATTTTTTGTCAATTTTTACCCATTTTTTCCCATTTTAGTAATAATAATTTCTTTTTCTCTTCTTAATTTTTGCATATTTTTCTTAAAATGTACCAAACAAATCTAAAAACCACAAAAAATCCGTATATCTCCATTTTTTTAAAAAAAAAAGCTGTCGCATAGTTTAATTGTGTGTTTTTAAAGGTTATTAATTTATCCTTTTATTTTTTTAAAATGAGGCTTATTTATACTTGTATAACAACAGACAAGAAGGAAAGAGAATTTTTCAGTTCCATTAGATCATCATTTATGCAAGTACCTCGGAGTGTAAGGCAAAACTTTTTTCAATGGAAATAGTAGTAGGAAAATAATGGCAAGAATGTGAAGTCCAACTTTTTATTTTCCCCTAGATTAAAAGAAATCAGAATTATTATCTGTTAGTATAATTGTTTTACACAGAAGGATACCACAGTTCGAATCTCACTCTCTCAAGCCAGTATGAAGTTTGGACAAAGACATAAATTTTTGATATTTCAGGTTTAAATTTGACCCAATTATATTGTTTTGAAAGAATTAATTAAATAGAACTAATATAAAATAGATATTATAATGATAACAGATACTTTATAAACATGGTTAAAATTCCTTTTAGAACTGCAATGGAAAAGCTGGCATAATGCACTCCTCCTTTTTAAATAACAGTTATTTACTACAATGTTTAATTTTACTTTTTTATTTTACTTTATTAATTCATTTTTAGTATTAATATTTTATTAACAAGTATCACTGTTTCATTAATTAATGGAAGAATGAACTTGTAATGGTGAATTTGAAGCAAAATATTTTATTAGAAAGCAAATTTCAAACACATAAGAATTAAATTGATGTATGTGACGCGAAATTAGTCTGAATAAGAATATGGTAATATAACAGAAGGAACAAGACTACAAAACATGAATAAATTAAAACAATAAAAGAGTTAGTTGTTTTAAATAAGAATTTACCTCTTTAAGGTAATTGGGACGTCTGTGACAAGGAAAAATGAACTATTTTTTGCATCAAATTTAAATGGTTCTCCCTTATTTAAATTAAAACCAACGGAAGTAAAATTTTTACGTTGATTTGCATATTTCTGTACCTGTTAATGTAAAAAAATTCCATTTTAAATTGTAAATAAATCTGTATGAGCAATAATTAATCAATAACTATTTTTATTTTATTTTCAAGGTATGTTCTTACCTTTAGGTACACTTTGCATAAAATCCACTGCATGTATAGCTGTAAAATTGTACAGGGTTTCTGCAAACATAACAATCCATAAAATAAGCGAAATTAAATTTTCAAAAATAAATTGAAACAAATTATAAAAAATTTTAAACTTAGTGATTTAAATTTCCTTTAAATTTCATGCAAAAATTGTGCTATATCTAAAATTTATGAATGTTTATTTGAAAAAAAATCTTTCACTTTGTTGAAAATTTGAGGATCTAATTGTATACAAAATATCAGTTCTATAGGTAAAGTAGATTTTGAGAAAAGTGTACCGGGATCACCAAAAAGGAATTTTGAGCAAATTGCAAATAAAGATATATTCATCTATGATTTGTAAAATAATATTTTTAATACAATATAAAGCCATATCATCATTAATTGGATTATTTTGCATTCAAAGTTTTTAAATTGTAAGTTTGAAATTCTAGATTATTTAGAAGTCTTTTTAATTACCCTTTCCCTAATTTATCAATACATATTATCAACGATTCACATCTTCTTCTATTTATAATACCAATGTTTTATGTCTTTAAGTTTTAGTATTTTTACTTCACTTTGAACATCATCATTACAGGATATTACAGAATTCCTTACACATATTTTTACTGTTATAAAAATACACAAAGAAAATGCCTTTGATGAATTTAAGAGGTTAATTTGATGTCTAATTTAAGTGGAACTTTGTTTTTAAAAATTATAACAAAATAATCTCTGTTTTTGTATTCATACATATGAATATTTATTTTTAAAAAAATAAAACTAACAGTAATAAACATAAAGAGTTATTCATAAGCATTCAAATGCAGTTAGGACAAACGAAATGTCTATTTTACCAGCTGTATATTTAATTTAGAATAAACCTCAAGATCTACTTTGTACTATATCCACTTGATTTATTGTTTAAGAACTACACGGAGTATTTATAAATTCAAAACTAGACATAATTAATATTTCAAAAAACAAAGTTTTATTTTAAAATTTTGTAACTTATCTTTTAAATTTTCTGTAATTTTTGCACAAAAAAATGTAGTACTTTCAGTAAATTTGAACATATAATATAGAAAAATCACATTCTTTGCATAGAAAAATTAGTTTTTTACAATAGATATTAAATACAACACGGATTTTGAATTTGTACTTAAATTACAGTTATATCACATTCGCTTACAATTTTAAAATCCAATTTTCTAGCGTTCTATTTATCGAAATCTCATAAATAATGCCTCTATGGATGCAGCAAAGTGCCCTCTATTTTTTAAAAGCAAAATAAAAAAATGCACAGTTTGAAGCACCTTCACGTCCCAGTTACCCTAAGAAAATGTTTGAAGAATTTAAGGACAAGCAAGGCAAATACAACGCTTTATTAGAGAGTAAAAGAATATCTATTGCTTAATTTTAATACCGAAACATATTGAATTCACATTTTTAATTTAAAGCTGTGTGTATGTGTGTGTGTGTTTTCTTTTTTAGTTTTACAGATATAAGAAATTAATGCAATCATGTAATTGTTGTAATTGTTGTACGGGGCAGGGCTCTACGCAACATTTTTAAAAGAAAATTACCAGGAGAAATTTTTTTATAATGATTTTTTACTACTTTTGTATTTTCAAACTTCTCATAAAAAATAACTACATCGTTCCTTCTTGAAATGGTTCAAAATAGAATTATAGCCCTTTTATACCCAGGTAACAATCCTTTTTAATCACTTTGTAAGTGATATAAATGGACATTCAAAAATAAATGAATATCTCTTAGTTCTTATACCAGGGCTTCTCAAACTTTCACCATTGACGACTCAACTTTCATTCATAACTTTTATCGCGCCCCCCTTGTATAATAATAATGTATTGAATGTAATATTATGCACTTTGGTGGTAAAATACAATACGATCTTAATTATAAATCGTACAATTTAACAAGATAAGTTTTAAATTATTGTACAAGTTATTTTTAAGTAATATATATTTTAAGCAAATTACTTTTAAGCAATAGGATTATTACATGTTATTTTTCCTTTCTCCAATTTTTAAATTGGAACAGATTGCAAAATCATATTTATTTTAAGGAGAGAGAGAGATTTATTCACTCCCATCATCTATATATATACATATTTCTAAAAGTAAAATGTTTTTAGAAAAATAGTCTGTTCTATGTTGCTCTCTATCATATCCATCACAATTGACATTCTTGCGAATGTCTACGTGAGTCTGGACAACATCTCGGACTTCTGCGCGTAACTTATCAAAATGCTGTAACTCGTACAATTTCAATCAGTCTTGGTCTAGTTGATACTTCTTTTGCTACCAAATCTATCTTGAATGTATGTTTTATAATTTGCGCGTTAGTTGTAATTTACGGTGTTAATTATTTATAGTAGTAGATTAGAACAGAATAATGGATAAATTTTTAAGTCGTAAGCGAACATTTGACGATAATAAAGCATCAACAAGTGCACAGACGAGCATAGTTCCGAAAATTAAATCAAGGAAATATTCTCAAGAATAAATTTTGGATTTACCACTTCTGAAGTAAATGGAGAAGAAAAGCCCCTGCGTGCTATTTGCACAAAAATATTGGCAGCCAACGGTATGAAACCTAACAAACTTAAAAGACATTTAGAAATACTTCATGGTGAGTACATTAACAAACCTCGAGACTTTTTTGAACTAAATTTAAAATCATATCAAAAACAAAAAACATTTTTAAAAAAAACTTTGTCAGTGAATGAAAAAGTTTTACTGACTTCTTACAAAGTATCATACCAAATAGCCAGATGTAAAAAACCTCACACTATTAGCGAAGAGCTTATTTTACCTGCAGCAATTGAGATCGTAGAAACTATGTTTAGAGATAATTTTGCCAAAGAGTTGCAGTCCATACCTCTATCAAATGATACTGTAGCCCGTCGAATTGATGATATAGCTAAAGATGTAGAGCAACAGCTTTTTGGTAAGTTGCGAGATAAATTCTTTTCAATTCAGCTGGACGAGGCAACAGATAGCAATAAAGATGCTCATTTCATTGCGTATGTTCGTTTTTGGGACGTATGTCAGCAATAGAAGAACTACTTTTTTGTAAACCAATGAAATTCAAAGCAACAGCAATAGCATTATTTGATATTTTAAATGATTTTATAAACGAGGCAAACATAGAGTGGAAAAATAGTGTCGGAATATGAACCGATGGTGCTCGTACAATGTCTGGAAGGAGACCCCTAAAATCAAGAATCTTCTCTAGACTTTGCAAAAACATGGGTGCAGTACACTCATCGTTGCTATTTTATTGCGAGGCAAGATGGTTATCATGTGGGAAATTTTTGCAAGCAACGTGTTTATGAATTAAGAAATGAAATTGCCATTTTTCTAGAAGAGGAAAACCTACCAGAAGCTGAGAAATTTCGAGATCGTTTATTTGTGATGAAGTTGAGCTACTTGGTTGATATATTCGAGAAATTAAATATCTCGAATCTTCAACTTCAAGGATCAAATGTACATATGTTTGACACGAGTGATAAAATTAATGCTTTTTGTAGAAAATTAGAGTTATGGAGCCGAAATTTAAAGCAGAAAAACCTAGAAATGTTTGAAAATGTGAATGAATGTGTTAAAACTTACAAAGCTGAAGAACAACATGTGGAAGTTGTTTTTAAAACTATTGAATATCATTTAGCCATGTTGGCAAAGAATTAAAAAAAATTTTTTTTGTGCTGAGGACAGCTTGATAGTAAGTTACGAGTGGGTTAGAGATCCATTTCAAAATACGCCAGAAGGGCTCTCAACTGCCGAAGAAGAAATCTTCATAGATTTCACATCCAGTGGCAAAATTAAAAGGCAATTTTGTAATAAATCACTCTTTTAATTTTGGGTAGAAGTGGATAATGAATTTTCTGCATGAAAACAAAAGCATTTCGTAACTATTACCATTTTCAACACCCTACCTTTGTGAAACCGGATTTTCTACGGTGGCGCTTTGAAGACAAAATATAAATTTCAACTAAATATAGAAAAATAACTCAGAGTGTCAATTTCTAATACTAAGCCTTCGTTTGAAAAACTTTGATCTGCAAGACAAGCCCAAGGAAGTCACTAAAAATTATTAAATTTGTTCTTAATTTAGTATTAATAAATTAGTTATAAAATACATTGTGCAGTACTGATACATTTATGAGTATACTGGCTGAAATACCCGCTCTTCGCAAGAGTTAATTTTTGTAAAAAAGATCTTCAGTGCCCAGGGGCCGAAATGAGCTTAAACCGGCACTGCTTGTTCATTTTTTATATTATGGCAACACGGACCACCCACCCCTTCCTTTTGTAAATTAGTACAGCTTGCTATCGACAGCTTACTCTTTTACTTTTAGATAACTTATTCTTTGTTGAGTCACTGTTCTTGTACTTGTACAACAAGGGTTTTCTTCAAGCTTTGATCATTGCAAAATCTTTAATGACATTTTAATCAATTTCCATTGAAATATCATTTTGAGGGTAAAGAAACATCAAACCGTTAAGCTTTTTTTTCATAATAGATCTCATTTCAGTCATTCTTAAAGGCAATAATGCTTTTCTCATGACTCCCTGGGTGGTAACCGTCCGCTGTAATTTTAATTTTTTCTGTTTTTTTTTATGCCTCTAAATCTTTTGCGCTCTAGGCACATGCCTAAACGGAAAGGCGGCCTTGCCTACAGTTTTAATTTACTAAACGATAAAAGCAATTAAAATTGAGACAGAAGGTTAATTTTTCATGCATAGTCATGCTTTTCAGTTTTAACACCAGATGGTGATACTTTTATTTTTTCCCTGGAGATTTTCAACACACAAAGTAGCACTGGCTTAATATACAAAAAGCCGAAAAATAGTAAGCTTTTGAGCTTCATATTTTTATTTGATGTAGATGATTTCTAACAATCGCAATAGATCATATAATAATCACACTTTTAACTGTTGTAGTATTCCTATTAGGAATAATTTTTGAGATACACATTTGTGCACCTCCGGTTGTTTTTTGGTTCCAGATGCAAATGACATTCACATTGAAATTTTGCATGTAATGTAATTTTTGCTACGACGATGTTCTTATTTTGCCGATTTATAGAAATGCGTTTAATTTTTAGCAAGATATCATAAGCAAGTTAAACAAGGTAAGCAAGATGTATATCATGATATTTGCATTCTAGTCAATAATTTTAAAAAAATTTAGAAATACATAAAATTTACTTAGAAATTTGTTCTTATCTGGCCATATTTCGTATTAATATAAGACTGATTTGATATTTGATTAATTTTTTAACTTGCCACGTAAATGAAAGTTTTTTTTTCTGAAATCTAATTTATAAACATTTATTTAAAGAAATTTACTATAATTATTGTTATATTTTGATTTAGAATATTTCATTTGGAAAGAAATAGAGAGAGAGAGAGAGAGAAAGAGAGAGAGAGAATGAAAGTGAATATATTTTTGATGGATCAAGTGATGGGAATTCTGAATATGTAGTTTAACCTGATGAAGTTGATGTATATTTGTTGAAAATGAAGAGGGTATAAATGATACTAGCACAGAGGAAACACCAGATATTACAATAAACGCATATGAAGCAAGGACAACAAACTTTTCCAATAACAACTTTTTCCGATATTTGATATGATAGAATCGGACATTTCCTTCGAGCATCAAAATGTAGATACGAAGGTTATAAAACTAGAACTCGTGTTTTTTGTAACAAATGTAATTATTTTTTTTGTACCTTGTAACGGGTTCCAATTCGCGTCTTCTACAAATCTTCTTGGGGAAAATATTCTTTAACTGTGATTTTAGTTTAAGAACCACTTTCCGCTGAGAGGACTTGATTTGTAAAAAGTAACTAGTGCTTGTTGTTGAGCATGCGAGTTAATGGTTAAGCGGAGATCGTTAATGCGGAAATCCAAATGTTAGTAAACGTAAACAGCGACTGTGGTGGTCGCGCATCTTAAGATTAATAGTCGACATAGAATCCATCAGGAATTGGTTAAGTTACCAACCTTGGAGCTGATCGTGCTATCGGGCTTCAAGAAGGATTATAACAAGGAGCTTCAACCTGGATAAATACTTTCGATAATTTAGTTATCTGATTATAGGTTAGGATTTTTTTATTGCTCCCAGAGTTAAGCTATACATTTGTGTAATTCATAAAGTACAAAAGATAGAATAAAATTAGCTATTTTATGATCATGTTTGCTTCTTCCTTGAATCCTCTCCCACCCGCGACAACATGTGCTTATAAAACAATGATTGTTCTGAAAATTTTCATTTTAAAATTCAATTATTATTCATTTTTTTCTATTTTTAAAGAAAATTTACAAAAATAAATGCAATTGAAAAAAAATTTGATTTTTTGTTGTTGTTTTATAGTTATTGTTTATTATTTAAAAATGACCCGAGGTGCACTTATGTGTACCTTTTAGCATAACAAAACCACTTACAAATAATTTTTTACCAGCATTTGTACTTCGGACCTATAATTAGAATAATCATACAACCCCAAATTTTTTTCCTCATTTAAAATGTCAGGTCTAAAAAGAATATGTCTAAAATCCACAAAAAAGAAGAAATAAAAAAAAAATAAAAAATAAATAAAATACTATTAATAAAAGTTTTCTAATTATTACATGATAATTATTTTATGTTTTATTGCCCATGAAAAATTCTCTGTATTACTTAAAAAAATCAACTAGAAAAGAACATTACGTATTTATTTAAAAAGCGATTATTTGACCACTCTCGGTAGAAATAGTTATGTATAAAATGTCAGTCGGTTTAGTATTAACTCTATCATGCTTCTCTTGTTTCCCTTTTTAGTACATCGTATGATTTTAGTGCGACGTGAAGACGAAAATTGTCCTTCAGAGCTTAAGAATTTCTTGAAACATTGTTTTTCATTTATTAGTAGTCAAACTTATCACATGTAAATTATATCCATATCTTTTTCTGCTGATCACCGGTTGTGAATCACAGTTATAGGCGATTACCAAAATAATGGAATGGTTTAAATAAGTATGGTGGATGGAGAAAAAGTTTCGTATCAAGATACATAACAGTAACTGTCAAAAACTTCCCTAGTGCAAATAGTTTTTTTTGTTAGTATTGTATTATACCCCGTCGACCAATTTCGCAAAATTAAAAGGCATCGCCAAATACTGTCATCATTTCTGCACACGAGAGAAAACAAATTCCCGCGTTTCCTTCTTCCTTATTAGCCCATCGACAAATAAATTGCTGAAGATTTAGAAAAGAATTAAATACAGTATATTTAAATAAAACACATACACTTGAAATAAAAAAAGGATCTAATAGTAACTAGATTATTCAAACGTCCGAAACGCGTAACTGCATTCAAAATCGAATACAAATGAGTCTCTTTTTTTGCAGACGACGCCCTATAAATTCGCAATGCTGTCTAGCGTATTCTCGATGTTTCTTGTTTCGCTATTTTGCTAAAATCTGATATCTTTCAGGTACACTTACGCGAATTAGACATATTTTAAAACATTCTATTGCTTTCTCCTTAGAAAATAGGTCCCAAATTCCAATAATTTTTCACAACAAAATAAGAGAAGAATATTACAAATTATAAGCGATGTTATTATTTTTGAGTATGCGATTAAGATTATTGTGTTTGAGTATTCGCGGAAAAAGTACAACTTAAAAAGATGGTTATTTTATTCGAGCATGCATGAGCAAGATTATTTCATTTTGACACGAGCAGGAATAGTTTTCCACTATTGACTGCGTAACGCAGCATTTGATGAAGTTTTTTTATTTGACAGAATTGTGTGTGTGTGTGTGTATGTGTGATTAAAGCATAATACGTACTTTTTTTTTGCTCTACTTTTGGCTATCTATTATAAAACTTCAGAAATGGCATTTCTTTGTATGGTGCAGAATGTCAATCAGAGAGAGTCATATAAAGAGACATATTGTTAAAATGAGTTTAATTCGAGCTTCTGTAACCGCAACTTTGAACATTGTGTTTATTTCTGAAGTTGCTATATCGAATGCATGACCATTTCTGTTAAGTACAACAGTAAGAGGACGAGAAAGGTAATAAGAAATGACTATCCTATGTTTAAGCAGATTGTAGCGTCAATAAGACTACGATAAAAATGACAGCCGATCTCAGTCAATATCTGCAGGTTCCCGTATAAGTGATTCATGTTTAAAGGATACAGTAAAAAAAATCTATGACAAAATAACAACATCAAAGTCATTTTTGACTAATGTGAGTAATACATGTCATCTCAAGTGATGTTATGACCATAAGACCTGGTCAAATAATCCTAGAAAAAACTTATAGGATTAGATAAATAGTCCTTCATATTTTTCTCCTCTCTAGGAAGTGCATGTGTCTTCATTTCCGTATAATCCTGATTGCCTTCTTCCCATTGTACTGTATAGAGCAGGGGTGGCCAACCTTTTTGGGAAGCGTGCCACAATCTGATGAAAAAAATGTACGCGTGCCACTTTCAACTTTCTACCAAGCTAAAAAATATACAAAAATGAAAAATTTTTACTTATAGGCTTATTATGGGTTATTTACATCAAAAGCATACTTTTAAATACAAGTTCTATAATGAAAATGTATAACAAATAAAACAAAAGTAGAAACTTATATTTGAATGTTGATAAATTTTTACATGATCAATCAGTTAGCTAAGGTACAAAATAAAAACAAGCAACTTGAAACATTTAATTTTAAATGATTTCTAAGCAGTCTCTTAATGTGGATTTGAATTTGTACTTTTTTTTACTAAATCATCTATATTTGGATTAGTTCGTGAAGATGCTAACAAAATTAGGTGTTTAAGGGGCATATCAGTTAATTTGAGCGATATTTTGATTTAATTACGTTCATATAACAGAAAACATTTCTTTACAAACATATGTTGATCCAAACCTACAACAATATCTGAAAGCTAAATCATGTAAATTTGGAAAATTACTTGGTAGCACAAATTTCCAAAATTCGATGTAATTTGGATCATTTGCGGTTAAAATAATTTCCTTGTATTTGTTTTTTAAAGTAATATGGTGCTGTAGGTCAATGCTTTCAATTTTTACCTGAGGTGGGCAAAAATTAATGTCTTGAAGAGAAATCGAAAAAGGATTAGTGAAAAGTTCAGTATTTTTTTTATCATCTTTAAAATCTTCAAACCTGGCACTGAAAGAATTCTGCAAAGTTGATATTAAATTTTTAAATCTATCATAGTTCGGAACATTACGAACTTTGGCAGATAATTCCTGCATAAATGGGAAATGAGTTAATTTTTTCTCTCCAAAATCCAGACAAAAAAAGCAAAAGTTTTTTCACAAAAGAAGATATATGACCAACTAGGGTAGGAAAAATAAAAAATTTTCCCTGTTATCTTAAATTTAAATTGTTTAAATGTTCCATTATATCGGTAAGAAAAGCTAAATCCCACAGCCAATTTTCACTCCTGAGGAGCGAGCATTCACTGGGCAGTTCATCGTTTTCTTCCAGATATTCTAAAACACATTCCCTCAAACTCCAAAATCTCGCAAGTGAACTTCCTTTGGAAAGCCAGCGCACATTGCAATGAAGGAGTAACTCGCCATTCTCTTCCGTTTCTTCGGAAAAAATCGTACGAAATCTTCGTCGATTCAGAGCACGAGCTCGTATTTTGTTGATACAGCGCACCACGGGGTCAACAACGAAAGACAAGTTTAAGTCCTTGGCACAAAGAGCTTCTTGATGAATAATATAATGATACTTGTAAACTTTTCTTCCCAAATAGTTTTCAAGCAATGCAACAAAACCTTTTATTCTGTCAACCATCCAAGGCGCTCCATCTGCGCAAACACTGTCTAATTTTGTCCATTCTATTTTGTTAACTTCAATTACATTTTTAAGTTCCTTAAAAATGTCTTCACCTGTAGTTAAAACTAGTTGGCGCAAATCAAGAAGTTCTTCCACACGGTATCAAAATCATTGTTAGAGTAACGCACAAAGATACTTAACTGCGCATTGTCTGTGATATCACAGCTTTCATACAAAGTTAATGAAAAATATTTTCAATTTTGAAGTCTAGAGACAATTTGCGTTCTAACATCCTGGCCCATGTCATCTATACGACGCATGACGGTATTTCTAGACATAGCTATTTTATGAACCATATTTTTGACATTAAGATCACCGACATTTTGGGCATTAAAAGGCTACCTTTTATTTTCTCCTCTCCGTCAGAATATGGTTTTTTCTTGCGGGCTACAACAAAGAAAGTTCATAAGAAGCCTTCACCATGGTTTCCATTTCGTCATTTCTCTTCTGGAACAAAGATTGTTGACTGACTAAAGATTTCTTTTTTTATTGATGAATTCCATTCGCAAATTTGATCCAATAGGATATTTGCTGTTGAAATCACTATGCAGTTGTTTGAAATGACGGTCCAAGTTAATTTTTTTTTGGAACTGCTATACAAATTCCACATATCAAACAAACAGGCTTGAAAGCATTTTGATGTGTAAACAAGTATTTTTCTTCCCAGACAATTTTAAAATCACGTGCTGCAATATACTCTTCATAATTTCTTTTCGATGTCGAAGGTTTACTCATAATCATATTGAAAATAAAAAAAAAATTAAACAATTATGCTCAACACTAAAATCTAAAAACAATTTTAGAAAAGAAGAAAAGCTTATAACATCTTGCTAAACAGAGTTTAAAATCAACTGAGTCTGACAGCTAGAAACAATTTGTCAATGTTACGTTACAAATTTTCTTGGCTCCGAATCCAGCATTCTGACTAGTCATGGATGCAAGTTCTCACTCCCTCTGCTTTACAAAGCGGCTACTTTGTGCAGATAGAATTACTTCTACCGTATCAACAACTGCTCTCCTATTTATATTGCAGAATTACTTTTTGACATTACAGAAATCGTAAATAGTTAACATCTCCTGAAAGACATTTTGATCTGACATCACCCTGACAGCCAATAACTATAAATTTCAGCACTGAACGAGGAAGCTGAAATTTGAATGGAAATTTGAGATGTTAAAAATTAACTGCCCCCGAGAGTAAGTGACTTTTGTGGCAGATTCGACTGTCCGAGAGAGAGAAAATTTATTTGTTTTTAGTCTCAAGTTACTCAACACTTTTCTCGAAAAGTTACAATGTTGTATGATTGTAAGTTTTGGAGCATGATCTCTTTTTTTGCGCTATACTGAAGAAAAGAAAAATCATGCTTAGCGGCCTTAAAATCTCACGCTGAAAATGTTTTTTCTTACATATTCCTTTCATGACAACTTTTTATTGTAATTCAATTCATTCAGTAATATTTTCATAAAAATTTTGTAAATTTTCAGTAAGTCTTTGAGTGCCACAGTTATCACTCCCGCGTGCCACAATGTGGCACGTGTGCCGCGGGTTGGCCATCCCTGGTATAGAGGATTCTGAGCTATAATCGGAGTAGCAACTTTAGGATTTTTTCGGACTTAGTCGTCACTTCAAAATGGCAAGTAACTATAAAGGGCTCTATAAACAATTTATCTAATTAAGTGAACCTTATATTGCAAACTGCACAGCTCCATTTTCTTAAATAAATCGTACTTTCAGGGACAATAACTCTTCAATACTTATAACGAACTCAGGTGTTATTAGAAGAGTATGCAGATGAAACTACATATCTTTATTGGCAGTCCCATATCTCAGATCTCAATATTATCGACACCCTGGTCTATTTTGGAGAACAGACTTCGCATCCAAAATCTACTATCAGCCTCTATAAAAAATCTCTTTTGATAACTACATTTCAAATGGTTTAGTATTTAATTATAAACTATAATTTATAAAATTTCATTCTCAGAGGCACTGACGTCGTTTTAATTGCTTAAGGTGGGTGGCACTGTGGGTTATATATTAAGATTGTTTATATTATTTTACAATGTTTCCACTTATTTTGATAACTGCTTCAAACACTCAATAATTCAGCTAAAAATATCCATAGGGAAATGAACATTTCTTTCTCTAATTGTATTAAATAATATCTTTTCACACATTCATAGACACAATTAAATATGGTTTTGTATCCGCACGAGACGTAATAAGCGATAAGATACTTCTCGTAAGTGATGCCAGTGGCGAGGGGGGGGGGGGAGGTTCAAACCCTTCCATAAACTAATAGATTCTTAATTTTTAGCATAAGTCTTGGAACTTCAGTCTATGTTTCCTTAAAAATGTGATCCTTCCCATGGAAGTTGTCTGTGTACGCCACAGAATTACGCTACTACTAGATGGCGCAGCGCATGCACGTGCAAGTGTTAACAATAACTACCTATATCAATGGTCGACAAGCTTCCTAGAGAGAACCAAGTAGCAAATTAGACAAGATAGCTATTTTTATTTAACAACTGGAAAATTCACAACCGTTTTTGATGGTGAGGTTACTGCTTTCAAGTAGCGCAGTTGCATTGTCATCTGAATAGCTTTACTAGGGCTGTTGTCTTCTGTGATTCAAAAGCGGCGATTTTTACTGTGAACTCAAATTTTACTCCTGCCTCCTCTAACATGCTTGACTTTAAAAAAATTGCTGCAGAGTCTGTCTGAGCACTCTAAGCAAATCGTCTTGCAGTGGATCCCTGGACAGTGTGGTGTAACTGGTAATGAGTTAGAGGACCACCTAGC
Organism: Trichonephila clavata; assembly: GCA_019973975.1. NCBI lineage: Eukaryota > Metazoa > Arthropoda > Arachnida > Araneae > Nephilidae > Trichonephila > Trichonephila clavata. The sequence goes on along the minus strand of BMAO01032348.1, from coordinate 45,138 downwards.
AAAGAATGGAGCTTTCATTCAACAGACAACAAGGAAAGCGGTCCCTTTTACTAGTGCCAAACGTATTATTGAGAAAAATATGAATGATCCCACTTCAATTCAATACACATAGAGAATTTCCAATAAGATCTGGTGGAACAATCTTAAAGATCTTCCCATGTGGTCAAGACGTATAAAGCAGCTGTCGAGTTTCGTCTGGCTACTGGACACGACTCTCTCCTCAAACACCTTCATTGAATTCATATTAAACATGCCCCTTTCTGTATGTTCTGCGATATTTGGGAGGACATGGATGCTGACCACATTCGCCGCTGCCCAGCACTAAAGGGCTCCTCTTTGTGCGATCTTTATTGGCAAGCTAGGAACTTATTGGGTTTATAGACCTTTCTCACCCCGTTGTTATTTGCCACGTTGTTTGTTTTTGTTTTGTTCCTACCCCCTTATGGTGTAGTGGTCTTTTGTAACCCTGGCCATTGGCAATAAAAAAAAAACCCAATATTTAAATAAAAGTTTTGCACAGAGTAATATTTTTAACTCCTTAAAAAACAAAGAATTATAGTAGATGTTTTTATTTCAATTGTTCGATGCAAGATCAAGCAATAATTGTCAAAATATAATCCTGGAAATTAAACTTTTAAGCTTTATGAAAAACTTTGCATACCAATTAAACCCAAGTGCTTTATTCTGGAATTTCATGTATACACTAAAAATTAAAGAGACTTAGGTACTTCTTTCAAATAAAGGTCATTTCAACAATCTTATTACAGATCCTTAAATATATCATAAAGTACTGAATGTGTTATGATGTATACTTATCTATTCACATGAGTGCTCCCAAACTAAGTAAACGTTGCTGGAAATCATTTTGAAGAGAGCCTTCTCATGATGACATTTTTATCAAGTAATTGGACATTTTTGCTCTGCTTTATTCTAATTTATTCTACTAATTCTAATATTTTCGCTGATTCTCAAAAAACGTTATTAATGGGAAGAAATTAATACAGAAGTAATGATCTTAAGCCAATCAAATACTTAGATATACGAGGTAGGATTCAAACGTTCCCGGACTGATTCTATAACTTAAAAAATATTACCCATAAAATTTCTGAAACACATCTTCCCTTGAAATAAGACCCTTGAGCAACAACACACTTCTGCCATAGCTTACAAAGGTCATCGTAACATTTCTGAAATCCATTTTTAGCCATGTTCTTTAATTCAACCTGTAATGAACCTTCAATTCCATCTGCAAATTGGAATCGACGACCCTGAAAGTGACGTGCCAGTTCTGGAAATATTCTGAAGTCGCAGGGGGTGAAATCAGGGGAGCGTGGAGGGTGTGGCAAAACTGTTGTTTTCGTTTTCCCCCTGTTATTGTTTGACGCCTGTTCTTACGTACCGCAGCTGAAACCTTTTCATTGTTTTCAGTGGAGCGGGAAGCCTCTGGTCATCCAGAGCGTTCATCGTCTTTGGCACTTTCCCGGCCTCCTCTGAAACGTGGATGCCACTCAAAATCTTGCGTTCAAGATAATGTATTACTGCCTTAAATTGTTTATTGTGAATGATTGAGTTAGAAGACTGTTATACCTAAGTTCTTTGGCAAGTTCCGCAGGCCTGATCCCGCAATAATCTCCTGTAAATGTGCAATAACAAAAGTAGTGATCGCATCTCCGACGGAACTACAAGGACAAATAAGATGAATCATTTTGAATCTATGAGACCAACGAGCCATAGTTAGTTTAAAATTATGGTATAAATCTTTTACGCATGGATTATTATTAGAGTTAGGCTTGGGAATGAAGCTATTGACTCTCAAACAGATGTAAAAGGAAGACCAGTAACTCTTCAAGTTAATAAGAAAGTTGTTTTTATTATTAATTAAAAAACAATTTTTTTAAAAGTCACAATTCACGAAGAAGTGAGGTGCAGGGATATTCAACTACTAATTTCACTATTAATTACTACTAATTTTTAGCGCGTTTTTACCGTAGTGGAACAAAAGCGCTATTAGGACGCAAATTTCGTCTTCGTTCCATATTTTGTCGTACCTTTTTCTCAGCCAATAAGCAACCAATTGACTTCGGGTTTTCGGCATTTGGTCTCATTTGTGCCCTAGATGTGCCGAATCATATTTAAATTTAATAATTTTTAAATTTTTAAATTTTTTTTTTTAAGTACAGTACTACTTTTTATTTGTAAAAAGTTCATAGTTGCATTATTGTAAAATACAACATGTGAAAAACGCGCTAAAATTACTTGGCCATGCCAATGATTGATATCTTGTTTAATTAAGTTGCTAATTTTTTTGTTATAGTAATCAGCAGTATCGTTGTTTGTATTATTATTGTAGGTTTTAGTCGACTAGAAACTTTAAAACATGATGAAGAAATTAGTTTTAATTTTGAATTTAAATATTGAGAGAGGTTTATATTAGAGATAAATATATACTTTCGAAGAAATAGGAGATAGACTATCGGAAAGAATGGATTTTTGTATTATGTATTGTCCACAAGGCAGGGGAATCTATAGCAAATATCTCTTCCGGGAAAATTGTATTATAAGGTTTAAGTGTGAAAATAAAACTCTTACACAATCTTAACTCCTTATATAAGATGCACACGGTGAATTCAGTTTCAGAATCGATTCCAGATCCGTCAATGTACGGTGGGTACATGATAAAGATCGGGATGAATAATTCTATCTGTAGGATTTACCAAATCAGAAAAATCTATATGTATAATTATATACATCTATGTTACATAGATTATATAGTTATATCGAGAGATAGTAAAAAAAATTGTATAGTTACCTCTTTAGAAAAAAAATGTCAATAATATTTGAAAAACAAGAATTTTTATATTTCCAGATTTGACACTTTAAATTTTTTCCCCTGTTAAATGTATTGGTGGAATACCGTTTTTTGTAAAGCAGTAGATGGAGAGATTTTGAAGACCTGAGTAAATATATTTCCTGTATTTCTATTTAATTTATTTATTTAAATTGAGATGAGAAAGACACCACGGACCCTGCATCGTCAGTTATTAAATGTATTTGGGTTCAATAGTTATTACATGTCAGAAAATAAAGATATTATTTTGGAAGTTATATACCATATTTGCTTGAATCTAAGCCGCATTATTTTTCCAGTGTTAATGCTACTGTAGAATCGAAGGAAAAACATTTGTTGGATGGGTGAAATTGAGTTTCCACCCCTTTCAAAAGAAAAAAAAATATTTTTGTGCATTCTCTGACCACTTGCATCGAAGACTTATCCCATTCCGCAGTTTATCTCCAGTATTCAGTTTATCCTAAACATCGTAGTCTGCTCGTATTTATGAAGTATTTTTGTATAAACTTTCTTTCAAACTCCTAAACATCAAAGAGATATCGGTAATAGCATCAAGACGAGTTCACTGTGACGCAAGTAAGGAAAAGAAGGCAGTTTTTTTTATATGCAGAAAAAAACAAAAAGGAAACAGAGCAATGACTACTGAAAATTTGATACTGATGAAACGAATGTATGTCGATGGCGTAAACAAAATGATATAGTTTTTGCTTGTAAATGTTCAACAATAAATGCGTTAGATGGCACGGGAGACGACTCCGTGTTGGAAAATGCCGACGCCGGCACCAATACAGAAGTCGGCTATGACAATGTGAGGGACGAATCAATTTCGAAACAAGATATTGACGGTTAATTTTAGGTTCGTGTATGTATTTGAAAGTTTTTAATACTGGTAAAATAAATAAATTATTAACTTCTTATAATTTCTCATAAATTTTAAAAAACAAGTTTCTTAAGTATCGGATATTTATGAACCCCTTTAACAGAATTTTTTTATTCCCCCCCCCCCAACTTGTAGATATTTGGGGGTGCAGCTTAAAATCAATGGTGGCTTAGATTCGAGTAAATACGGTATTTGGGTAATTCTATTAAAATATAAGGATAGTTTATAAATCGCCTTTAATATAAGTAATGGGGTGAGGGGAGAACCAGGCGAGCTGATTGTCATGATATTAGTATTAGTTCTAAATACTTTAAATGTTTGATAATCTTTATTGGTTTGTAATTAATTTTAAAAATTGGATTCCTATTGAGAAGACTGCATTCTCACGATGACCATAACTATGTTCTGAAGAATACCTGAGAACTACTGAATGTGTGTTATATACAGAAATTTCGAGTTAAAGAGTTTTTGAGATTATTAATAACATGGGCATATTAGCTAAGTTACTTCTATATATATATATGGCTATCTCGAGATCTTCTTTTACCAATAGTAAATCGGAAAGGCTGGAATTGAAACGTTTTAAGCATTTCAATTTAGTATTCAATTGAAACAGATATTCTACAATGTTGGTTCAAGCTCCAAACCCTAAGAGACACCTTTGATAACTAATTGTTTCACAGCAAAATTGAGGCTAATATAAAAGATAAATGATTCATTAAATACAAAAATGTGAATTTTTGAAATTAAATAGGAATATTGTATTTATTAAAATTTTAAAAACTATTGAGCAATCCGTATCATTAATCGCAGATTTAAAATTAACAAGAATTTAGGTTTTATAACATGTATTTTTGAGATATATATTTAATAAAGCAAGGTGTTGCCAAATTCGATCGACAAATTCAGAGGGATGATAGTAGGCAGCATGAGGACGACATAGAACATGGGGTCGCAAACTACGTTTAGTCGGAGAAATTCGTAAAAACAGTTATGAAGGGTATGATGTCTAATGGAATGAAAAGGAGCAATAGGAGATAAGAAATACATTTGTTACACGTATATCATGTTTACAATGCTAACAATGAATCACAGCTCGACTCAGGAATGCAACAAGTGATTGTCACGGGAATTGTTCGAAGTTGAGGCCGCGTAGGTCATGGCACAGCTAACACCTACGGACAAAGAATTGTCAGACACATTCAAACAAATCTGGTGTGTTGGCGATGTCATCTGAAGCAACGACGATCCGTGTCATGAGATCATCTATTGTAGTTAGGCGTCTCATACACAAGCGATTTCAGGTGGTCCCAGAAGAAGAAATCCAAGGGATTGAGATCCGGGGATCCACCTTCCAGGATCCATATCCGTATATTTTTTGTTCACGTAATCCGACATTGTTACCAAATGCAGGTTAACACTCGCTCTTTATACAACTCCCACTTATGACAACTTGCTGGCCAGTCGAGTGGGAAATTGGCATACTCGCAGGTTTCTTCAACCCTAACATGGAGCACCAAATCCTCGCATTTGTTTGGAGACACCCTCGTCTGGCTCCTCCTCCTCCCGACGGCTACTATTATCGCGATTTCCATCGACTAACCATGGTTTGTGACCCTTTGTTCTATGGTGATTTGTCATCTCCATGCTGCCTATTATCTTTCCTCTGAATTTGTCAGTTGAATTTGGCAACACCCTGTATAATTAATAAATTATTATTTGTGTCATAAGCGGCTACTACTTTCCTGTAAGTCCAGTTGTAAGGAATGTAATAAATTGTTGTTTGCTAAACAGTTTTAACTTATTGATAAATATTCCTTTGATAAGTTTTCCTAAAGTGAGTAAAAATCAGATCTATCAATAGGATTTAAAGGATCCCTACCTGGGCTTTAATAATCATTTCACTTTAGTATTTTTTAGTATATATATCAGAGGAAAGTAAGTTATCTTATACATAACTTACAGGTTTGTTGTATGGTCGATATTTTAAATTAATTAATTTTCAAATGTTATAATCGGTGAGATCAAGGCCAGGTGCTTTAGCGTCCTACCACCACAACTTTCAAATTTGATAGTGTCAGGACATGGAAAATTATAAAAACTAAGATTGAAAATAGTGGAAAAAATTAATTGTATGAGATGGTTTTCTAATTTTATACTGATGATTAGCAATGCAAACATCTGATAGCTTAATTTCCGGCGGTCATTAATTTTTATATTTTTTTTCCAAAAGTAATTTTAAAGCAGAATCCAAACTTTTCTTTATTATGACAACGATATTTCTTCCAGGCGTCTTGTTTAGTTTACATAATTATTTTTACAATAAACATTTTGTTTATTATATTTAACTTTTATGATCCCAACGTCATGTATAGGAAAGCTATACTTTAATTAGAAACTAAACTTTGTTTGTTCCTTTTTTTCCGGTTAATTTTAAGTTCAGAGTTTCACTAAGTCAAAATTTGCACAGGAAGAATTTGTCGCTTATGAATCGATTTGAATGCCGATGATTTCGCATATTCGGTAAGAAAACTTATGAAATATTTTCCAATTGGCTGTCGTTATACACTGAAGATCTATTGAATTAAGGATATCAAGGGCTATGCAAATTGAGAAGTGCTGCGCATCATTTATGCGCAAGTGAGTTCGCTGTGGTAACTACATTTATAGCGCGTACTGTGGTTGTTCTAAATTAGTTGTTGTTATTGCCAGTATGGGTAAACTGCCTGATTTAGACGCCTTCGATCGCGAACAAATCGTAGGTGCGCGATGCATGGATCATTCAATTTCCGAAATCGCCAGACAGCTAGGATTTTCAAGGTCGGTAGTGTCAAGAGTTTACCACAAATACATGGATGATGAATAAAAAACTAGGGATCGGGTAAACTGCAAAGGACAATTAGCCTTGATTGTGCTTGATGAGAGACGGCGCAGGCGTATTATACGTAGCCAACGAAGCCAAACATAAGCTCAAATTACCACCAGTTGCATGACGGTGCCAGTCGTACAGTCAGTAAACGTATTGTGCCACGCTCGCTTCACCGTATGGGTTTCGGGAGCCGTCGATCTATGAGAGTACCATTGCTCAATGCTTGCCATCGTGCTGCACGTCTTGTTGGGCAAAAAAACACAGAGACTGGAGTGTAGAGGACTGGAAACGAGTAGCATGAAATGATGAATCTCGATTCCGATTACTTAACGCTGACGGGAGGCTGAGAATATGGCGTCAGGCCCATGACGCCATGGATCCTGAATGCCAGGTTGGATCTGTACAAAGATATGGTGGCTCAATCATGGTCTGGGATGTTTTTTTCGTGGTACTGTTTGGGATCTTCGGTGCGTGTACCAACCTCCCTCAATGCAATTCGGTACGTAGAGTTGCTGGGTGATCATCTCCATATGTTTATGCTGTTCAGTTATCCGCACGGTAATGGAGTTTTCCAGAAAGACGACTGTACCTCTCACAAGTCCCGGTTGGCTACTGGCTGGTTGGAGGAACATTTCTCTGACTTTTCTGTCATAAATTGGTCTTCTTGAAGCTCAGACTTAAATCCTTCTGAGCATCTTCGGGATGTTTTGGATCAAGGCATGTGAAAGTCCATCACACAGCACCAACGAACCTTACCAAATTATGTACAGCCTTAGTCTATATTTGGCAAGTCATTCTGGTGGAACCTTTCCAGAAATTTGTTGAATCTATGCCTCGTCGTGTGGCAGCCGTTATCAAAGCCAGAGGCGACCCAACTCGTTAAAAAAGGTAGGTATCCCTTATTTTGTGGCACTTCAGTGTATATGTTATCAGATTTGTTTGCAAGTTCATACACACACGCACATGTGAGATTAAAATAATCATTTGAGTTTCATCTTTTAATTGTATTTAATTTTAAAAATGAAATCGTTCTCAATGAAATCATGTCGCAACCATACACTGATAAACCTGTGATCCCTATGAGATTCATGGCCCAGAACTTCCCATTTCTTTAAAACATGGCAAATGAATTAGAAATCGATGTATAATATCACTGCTGCCGAAATTGGAGCGGACTACAAAAGTAGGACTCATTTTCAATACATTTCACATATATTTTGCGGTTATTTCATAGAATAGAGCGCCTCCCTAAGATCTGTATAAGTACACCCCCAAATAGGAAAATTCACATCGAAATCCTCTATCAATGCACAATTTTGATTTGGAAGTTTATAATTTTCTTTCAATTCATTTAAACATACATTGAAATTTTGTATGTGGAAGGAAGTATATTCTTTTATATATAGAGGGTGGATCAGTGCAACGGTACAAGCTTTCTGGTCAGATCGAGTACACCTAGACCTTGGGAAATCACAAAACAATGCGTGTTTGGAAACGCTTTCCTGACGCGGTAGTGAGGACACAAAGCACAAGAAAGACAGGACACGAATAAGAGGAAAAAAACATGTTTATTATCCTTAATACTGATAAATACTTGGAAAAAAGAACATTAAAGAGACAACGATCGTCATCAAAGTAGGTGTTCGAAATTATGATCCCCGGCCCGTGATGTAGGTCTCTCATTGAAAATCTTAACGTTAGCGAAATTACTGGGTATGTCCCGGACTTTCCCAGCAGCTGCCATGGTGGGTGCCACAAGGTCCTCAGCACTATTAACGGGAGTTTAATTACACCAATGACTTGACGTACTCCCATAAGAAATAATCAAGGCAAATCAGGTCTGGCGATAGAACGGGTCAATGGACTAAACCTTCAATGCTTCGGTTTACGTAGCGCGATCTATCGCGTGCACTAGCCAAAGACTTCCCAGTATTTTTTTGCTGTAGTAAGAATAATAAACATATTTTCTTTACTATACGTGTCCGGTCTTTTTTGTGTTTTTGGTCGTCACTACCGAGCTGGGAAATCTTTTCTGACCATGCTTTTTTATGTGATTTCCCATCGTCTAGGCAAACTCTGTGTGTCCTGAAAGTTTGTAACCGTTGTACTGATACATTCTGTATTGCAATTGTATTTTCAATTTGGGACATAATGGAAATTGGTAGCCTAGTGGTTGTGGTCATGAACTCGTGGCTTGCGCATCATGGGTTCGAGCCAAGTGCCACTAAAGACTATCAGCGTAAAGGGGGTCAATGTAGGTTAAATCTGTCGAGGCTCAATGTCCTCTCGTTGGTGCGGTGTGATAGTTAGGAAAGAGAGAGATAGAGAGTTTCCAGATCAGGTTTCATCCTCATCATTTGACGTCTATAGCCCTCGTGTTGCTTTTATAGTGAGAAGTTAATAAAACTCTCACTCAAAATGGGAATTATAGATTTTGATCTGAAATGAATAATTTCTTTAAACAGATTATTAAATTTTTTTTTGTCTTCGGAAAAAAAGTGGACTGATCCCTGGAGAGGATGAATTAAGTAGTGAGTTAAGATTATTATGAGGTTCTTGTAATAGAAAGAATTATAAGTCAAGGCCTATGGCAATCACACAAGTCTGGAGGGGAGTAACCCAAATGTGATTTATAGTAAGTTAGTTGTAAGATGTTAATTTGGCGAGCCATGGGAAAAGAAAATGGACGAGTTTAAAATCATTGTAAATATATATAGTATGTTTATATATCTGCTTTTTCAAAACCAGACAATCCCTGATTCCTTATTCGTGCTCAGATTTAAATTGATATTCAGGTGCAAATGATACTTGTTTTTTTGCAATCATTCTTCTGGTTGTATCGGGTGTTGGTAGAATGGGTTGATAGTGAGCGCTAGAGTGTTGTATTTGTCTTCATAATTTTTAAGTTTACATTGTATTTTTTTTCCTAAGAAGTATATCTTTCTTTGTTTATTTTCAAGGAATTTAGTAAGAAAACCATATTCTTTTATTATTTTGATTCTTTTTTTGGAGATTCCAATTGAGTCATTCCAATTTCATTGTCAGAGACTTAGAGGATAACCCTGCAATTTTCATAGATTCTTTAAATGAATCTCAAAGCTTCAAATTTTTTAGATCTCCAGTGACTAATAAGGAACTAACATCGAGAACAGGCCAAAAGGTTGTCACAGGTATTAACAAACTCTTGAAGGATAAAGAAAAGTCCTTACAAATTCCGAAATAACGGGTAAAATTTCCCATCATAAGAATTTTTTAAAAAAATTATCGTTTACCCGCAAAGGAAAAACCAGATTTATTACATCGGATTCTGTGTGCGCGGCACAGAGATTATCCATTGAACAAATTCAGTGTTTCAGTTAACGCTAAGGGGTCGCGGTAGCCGAGTGGTTCAGACCACGAGTTCTTGGCTGGTGTTGTCGAATCATGAGTTCGAATATTGGTAACACTGAGGACCCATCATGTAGCAGAATGTTGAACTTTACTGTCGTTGCTCAAACTCCTCACTTTGGCCTGGTGAAGAAGTTTGGAGAGTTGGGTGCTAGCTCAACTGTCGTCCTCATGAAATATCAATAAACATACCCATAAAAAATATATAAGAAATTATAAAAAAAAAGAATACTGAAATAGTTGAAATGAGACGTATTTTGAAATCCTGAACATACCAAAAATTTTTCCTTGTAATAATCACCCTTCTGGGAACAAATTTACCAGAAAATATAAAACTCTGGGGTTCGTTAACGATAGAGAGAATTCAAAATTTTACAGATAAACCTCGACAAAGTAATACATGCTTTAATTTTCTTCATTCCACTCACTTATGTCAAAAACCTGCTGCATGTGTTGTCGCAACCTGGAGGTTGCAGGTGTAAGAGGGTTCGAAGGAGAAGCTGACATGATTTAAAAATAGTTACTGTTATTTTAAACCTAACACTTTATGAGCAATTTACAACTTATTCGTTAACTTCAGGAGCAAACTTAAATCTAAATTCTTTATGTAACTTATGAGATTATTCAAAAAGACTTATCTTTACTTGTAGTTCCTTAGACTACTCCTTCTCGAACAACGACAGCCTTCTCTATTCCTTCCACTACTCCGGGCGGATGCTAAATTGAATATTAGCTTCAGCCCGCACAACTTCCTAGTTTTAAATCACTTTTTTTCTACTATTCCGAGATTTCATGATTAACTTTATGCACCCCAATGCCAGGGTTTAAATAGCATTTACATTAGCATAAAATCAAGTCATCTCCCCGGAAAGCGGTTTTTAAACTAAAATTACTGTTAAAGAATAGTTTCCACAAGAAAACTGATTTGCAGAAGTTCCGCGATTAGAATCCATCACAGTGTTAATTGTGAAACACCCCATTTAGGACAAAGTACAAATATTTTAAAGTGCATCAACTGCTGTTGAGATCATCCAGCTAACTATCTTTGTTCTTATATTAAATAAAAAATTTCTAGAGTTATAATGAACAAATTTCTAGAGTTATAATGAAAAAGTTTAACTCGAGGAAAAGATGATTTCTAGAAAAAAATTCTGAAACCCCTTTTACTCAGTAGTTGAGGCAGAGACTCGCAGAATTGTTTGGCGAGGGCGGGGGGCTTAAAAAGTGCTTGAGCAGGGGTCGGCAACCTATGACACGCGTGCCACATGTGGCCCGTGGTACAATGTTCAGTGGATCTCTGCACTACTCTACAAATTTGTGAATTTTTGACTTGATGGAAATTGATAAATTTGTAATGGAGCCTATTTGAAAAATTTCTTCAGAATTATGGATCTTAAAATCGGTCCAGTAGTTTTAAAGATAATCGATCAAGTCTGAAAATACTCTTAATTTCTTACACCAGTGTATGATAAACATATATGTGTTTACAGTATGCCATAATAATCTGTCAAACCTTCTTAATCAACAAGACTCAAGATAAAAATTCAGGTAGCTAGGTTTTTAAAACTGATAAAACTAATATCTTCTGTTCGATTCGTTGGTACGAGCTAGTTTAAATTTAGTTTTTTTTAAAACTATTTATATCCGTATATTTAATTGAAATATAATTCAAAATTATACGTTTATAATATTAATAAATAATTTAAAAAAACTCAATATTGTTCCTGTTTCTTTTATTCTTATTTTTACTTTCCAATTACTTAAAGATTTCTTAAATGAAAGCTGAACTCTAAGGCCCAGTGCGCTTGATGGCGTTTCAGAAATGATTGTGTCTGAAAAAGAAGGCTAAATAAATGTAACTACATTGAGAATTTTTCAACATAGAAAAAAAAGGATTACAATTTCTTGTTGTCATTTTCAAATCTTATGATACTAATTATCACACGTTAGTGATAAAATATTCTGTATTGAAAATCTAATCACATGTAAGCTGTTTTAGGAAATCATTATTACATTTTTACTATTGTCGCTTTTCTATTTAATATTTGTTACTGGTAAATATTTAATAATTGCTAAAGATAACAACGAAATAGGCATATTTTGAGCAGCTCTGATCATATGTATATGTTTTCCATTTAATAATAAATAGAACTTTTTTTTATTACAGCAAATAGATTAATTTGTACTCTTCTGATTCCACAGTTGATAGAAAAAAGTATAATTTTCGATTATGGAGGCATAACATTAGAATGTTTGCTTGAAGTAAAAAAGATAACCAAATTGTCCAAATAAAGGTACGCAGTTGTACATATGTACAAGGGGGAGTCGGAAAATAAGTTTCCCCTGTTTACTGTGGTCAGAGTTGAGTATGAAAGTCAAAGCATAGAATGAGACATTTAAGATAAGACATAACTTTATTTTTCCACAAAATTATCAAGTACATTTAGACATTTGTCAAACCGCTAGATAAGCACCCTGTAAGAAAACTCAGAGCTTTGCATACGGAAGAAGCTTTTATTTTTGCTTGGACTTTTTGGAGGCTGGAAACATTATTGCTACGCGGAACTGGGACAGCCTGTCGAAATTGAAAGTTGCAATTTGGAAAAAGTGACTTGGGGTTCTCAAATCTGGCGTTCTAATGTTGGATTGACCCCACTCGGCGACGGCAACGCAAAACCATATTGTAACTATTGGTTGGGAGACCCTACACAATCCGCCATACATTCCTGATCTCGCACCAAGTGACTTCCATCTGTTTCCTGCTTTGAAGAAGAATCTCGCCTGAAAGCGCTATGGAAGCAATGCTGATGTCAAACAAACCGTTAAACGCTTCTTCCGTTTGCAAAGCCTTGAGTTTTTCCAGGAGGGCTTTTAGAAGTTTTTCAAGCGGTATGACAAATGTCTCAATGTACTTGATACTTATGTGGAAAAGTAAAGTTATGTCTTATCTTTAATGTCCTATTATATGTTTTGACTTTCATGCACAACTCTGACCACAATCGGCAGGGGAAACTTATTTTCCGTCTCATCCTCGTAGATAGTAAAGCAGAAATTTTTGGTAGAGAAAAGACTATAACAATATAATAAGAAACCGTAGATTTGTACTGAAAAGCTCCAAGATAAAAACTGAATCCTTCAAAGACTGTATTTTCAAGTACAAGGATTGATTCATTTTAAATACGATGTGTAAAGGCAGGAGTGACGAAATCATTTCTAGTCATTGGTCAGTTAACAAGTAAAAGTCACGCTGGCTACGTAACAATATGTAATAATGATGGTAGTTCTTAATTTACTTTCGTAACATGAGTATTCTTTTTGATTCGTATCATAGTGCTTATGTTTTTTTATAGTGAACTTTTTTGTTATATAATTGATAATATACAACTATACACTATTTGTATTATTACATACCCCATATCTTTTGTCGCAACAAAAATATTTCAGATTCCACTTTTTTTAAAAAATACCGATGTTCGTCAGATATAATTTTTCCGCTTATTTTCCTTTCTGGTTTCGATTAATTCGTACTGAATACAAGAGTTTAAATTAGATGAAGAATGATTTATATTCAAAGTAACCAAATTTTTTTAGCAAAAAAATTAATCTTTTAATTTTAATTTACCAGAAATATTATATAACTATATGAATGAAAATAAAATTTATAAAATAAACTTATTTTTCTTGTTCTCTTGTTAAAGTTAAGTACCACGGAGTAAGGCAGTAGAAAACTAAAGGTGTGTTAGGTTATATTTTATTATAGACAGTCAAAATATGTGCTGCTATTGATTGGGGAATTAATACATCGATTAAGCACTAGTAATTTTAAAAATTAACTAATTATATTTGTAGTAGAGTTCAATGCATGCTGCCATGTTGGCTTAGCTACAAAGATATTTGTGGGTCGTGTTTGATATATGCTTGTTAAAAAAACTGTTGGATACAAGCAGGCTAAATAAAAAAATGGAAAGAAACAACTTGAAGATATTTTTATTTTTGACAATACACAAGTACAGTAATACATATGAAGATCTAACACAAGAGCAAGGTCTTAGTTTTAAGACATCAGTAAACAATTGTTTGCACAAAAACAAATTCAAGCCTGTTTTTTTAAGTACAATATGAATACTGAGAAGTTTGTAAAAGTGTCTTCCTTAGTATTACTTTGTAAACATATAATAAATACTATATATACAGTCTACATGTTGGGTTTTATAGCTATAGCTACAATGAAAATTGTTTATAGAATAATAAATAAAAATAACGAAGACTCGAATTTCAGAATGATTATATATAAACATTCACAATAATAAATCAAAATATTGTATTACTAGAGTACTAAATTTTACATTTAATATCTCATTCACTATACTATATAAAAAATGATACTAGCTATGAATTTTTATTCAGATGATATGGATTTGCTTAAAAAATGTCCTGTTTCCAATTTTTTTCTCCAAAATATGTATTATTTTTACCTTTACGTTAGAATCTTATATCAATAAGAATTTCGATTTCATAATTTTAAACAATTTTATGAAGTTGAAAAAGCCGATAAAAGTGTGCATAGCGTATATTCAAGTTTCTTAACCCAGAAGTTACAGTACATAAATTGTAAATAATTTTTTTTCTAAATTACTTTTTATATAAAACAGAGACTAGTTTAAACCACTTGCTTCTTTTAAAACTACTATTACTGGATTTAATGCAACAAAATAAAACTTCGTCATCCGAAATGAAGTGCATTTTTTCAGTAATTTTTTTGTTGCTGTGATGTATTAAAAGACAATGACTTTTTTAAAATTCAAATGTGTCACTTGGGTTTTTCAACTGTAGTTTATGGTTCTTCCAGCTACTATCTTCTCCTCTGCAAGCTCATCAATTCTGTCTAAAGTGACAAAGTATGCTCTTCTTTTGTCATCTGTAAATGTTCCACCATTAGTGTTAGCATATTCTGCAGGAACGCCAAGAACACCTAAGGTAAGGGTTCTTTCTCCTTCATGAGTATAATATACTGCACTTTGTTGTCTATAAATCATGATTGAAATAACGATGCCAATTATTAAAAGAACGACTACTGATATGGTGGCAATGATAGCAATATTAGATGAAGCCACTAACACTCGAGATTGTGGCATGAGATTTGCACAAGGTTCTAAATCAACACGTCTTAAGGAATGAAGCGCTCGACCCTCTAAGGATAAGGGAGTTGCACATCTCATGCAAGTGCTGCTTTCGTAGTTCATGTCACATGTACTGCTATAGAGAAGAGACTGTCGAGCCCACTTTAAAAGGGGCAGGACGGAACATCGTTGGCAGGACCATGGATTTGAATGCAAATGTAATACACTTAAGGTTGTCATATTTTGCACTTGCTCTAGAAACTCTGTGTCCAAATATTCAAATTCATTGTGGGAAAGATCAATTTCTTCTATTTGTCGTAAAGGTTGAAACACCTGGCTGGAGAGGTTGACGAAAGAGTTGTATGATAAATCTAAAGTTCTCAGTTCTCCATTGTTGAAGAATGCATCATCCGACAATTGACTCAACTTCATTCCCGATAATGACAATCTCTTCAATTTGTAAGCAGGACTAAGGGCGAGTTCCAAATCATCCGAGAAGATTGGGTTAAAACTTAAATCTAAACTCTCCAGAGAATGAGCTATTGGAGAAAATACATCCAGAGGTAAATTGATGATTTGGTTATAAGAAACGTCAAGTTGCTGAATCGATAAATTACAAAATGCGCATTTTGAAAATTTGAATATTCTGTTGCGAGAGAGTCCAAGATGTCTGAGGTTGTGACCATCGAACGTATTCTCTACAATAACGGTTAAATTATTTCCGTCTAGATGAAGGTATTTTAATCTCTTCAAATGTCTGAATTCTTCGGGAGAAAAATATGTGAATAAATTATCTCTCAAATCCAATTCCTCTAAATTTGGAAGTTGCTGATATATCAGTGAGTGAAGTCTAAGTAACTGACATTTTGCCAAATGAAATCTTTTCAGAGGCCTGACATCTTTCAGATTTTCTGGATCAATATCTCGCAAAGGATTTCCACTTAAATCAAGCTTTTCAAGTTTTGCCAGCATATAAAAGAATCTCGGTACAAGAGTGCGCAGTTTATTCCTCGCTAATGATAAAGTTCTAAGATTTGGAAGAAGTCTGAAAGGTGCTGATGGAGATGTGGCTATGCCATTGTAACTAAGATCTAAGATCTTAAGGTTCTGTAGGCCAAAAAAGTCTTTGTCACGGATAAAAGTGATATTATTATGACTGAGATCAAGAATTTTTAATTTTTTCCCTGGCCAAAACGAGCTGTCTCCTATAGCGGGTAGTCTTGAATACGTTATCCGCACTTCTTCTAGTTCATGAAAATCTAAGAATATTCTTCCTATAGTTAATTCATTATAATGATTGGGAGGTGCAGTTATGATGAGTACTTGAATATCAACGTCCATATGTAAGGTAGGAATTTCTGTTAGTCCTCCACGATTGCATGCGACTCTTTTACGGTCTTCACTGTCAAAGTCACAGATGCATTTCTGGGGGCATTTGCCCCATATTGAGGAAAGAAAAGTACATAAAAAGAGAATAGTGATGGCAATGTTTGGCATCTTGCTACTTTTCCCTCCAATTAATATGCATTCTGAAACAAATAAGAATATTTATATTAATCATTTTTATAAAATTGGGAAATAATTGAAATATGTTATAAATAATAAGTATATATTTTTTTGTATATAATAGTAATGATGACAAAAAGAAATTTTAAATGTTTTTTGTGACAGGCTAAAGTATATATTCTAAGACCTGCAGTTCATAATTTCAGCTCGAATATAAAGCACTGTCACACATACAAATGTATGTGCGTGTGTGAAAAGACTTCCTTTTGAAATATCCTTACGATTTTTCTAGATCTTCCGACTTTTTTCGTATAAAAAATTTTATCTCGCTGTTCCTATCTCTACACTTATGCATATGTATTTTTAATTATTCAAAATTTAAAATACAAATACCGTGAATTCTTTTTTTTTAAAATTTCTTTTGCTTTGCACTAAAATAGCATCTTTTATTTCAAGAGGTTTCTTATTTTTTGTGTTTACTTCGATTTTGGAAGAACCGTGATAGTGGAAATAAATAAAGCATTGAATGTATTATTTGATTATTAATGAGAAAGATAAAACATACATTTCAAAGAGGAAACATTTAAATGAAACGTCTTCACACCAATTATATGTTTGGAAAATTATTCAACAATGCAATTAAATAAGGTATGGTATTATTGAATGAAATTACTTTAATGTCGCTTGTTGTTATTAAAGGAATTGTAATTTCAAAAAATATTGATAAATTTTCCACATAGTACATAAAAATGAGTACTATATAGACTACCCTCCTTAAAAGTATTTATTTTAATAATTCCAAAAAAATGACAGAGTAAAAAGGGTTTATCCCAAAATTTATTAACTTGAGCAATGTGTCGTGTTTAAAGTCAAATGGGAAATACATTGCAGGTTATCTATTTGCAAGTTATTTGATATGAACGAAGGAAAATCCATGAAAGCTTTTGAAATTGTATGCAAATAAGTGACACTGTTAGTACAAATAGCTCCATATTAAATAGTTTCCATTTTCTAAACGAAATAGTTCATTCTATAAGACAAAAAAAAAATTAATAACTATTTTTGTCTAGTGTCAAAGAATAGGACACATTCTTCTTCTTTTTTTTAAAAATAAGAACAGACTTCTCTTATCTAGAGAGGAAGGGGGAGTGGGGTGGAATTCCACTACACCAGGGCTTCTTAAACTAGTGTCACGTGATTTGTGTGCAGCTGTGATAGCCGAAATATTTAGGATTTTTGATATAAGCTTATTGAATTATCAACAGATTCGGGGTTATAAATTGATTTTAATACGAAGTCGTAAAAGAGGTTTTTGGCTAGGATTAGTAAAAAAATTTCCAACTATTTTTGAAATTAATTACACAATACAATATCCTTTACCCCCTTTTTCTACAACTTATTTATGTGAGACGACATTTTCGTCTTTAATAATCATAAAATCAAATATCGACCAAATCTAAAAAATATTGAGGAAGTATTTCATCCGGTGGTTTCGACTATTATTTTAAAATTTAATAACATAATTCAAAATAATCGAGTATATCCTCCCCATTGATACTTAAATCTTGCATATGCCATTGTTAATAAAATGTGATGATCTCAGTAGTGAACAAATAATGACTACACTTAATAAAAAAATTATAGTTTATGTATTATTTATCGTGTAATTACATTATACAATTTTTTTATATTGTTAATTAAAGTTCCATATCATTATATTCAATGTAAAAACTTATCGCGGCTGTTAATTACTGCAAAACAATTATATACTACAAGTAAAACGTATAGAAGTATTCAAGCGTATGTAAACTTTACGCAATGCTTATGGGATTGCAGGAAATTTTTGTACAAAAAATGGGATCGCCCCCCCCCCGAAATGTTTAAGATCACATGCACTATACAATAGAATTAATCTAGCGAGATCAGTGCTATTTGTTCACAGTGATTATCAACATTATATGTCAAGAAATCTGTTTGGATGCATCTTTATTAATAAAAAATAATCTGAAGAAAAAAACTTTGACATATTTATAAGTTTTACATATTATTATTACGAGAAATATATTTAAAAATATGCTCTTTTCTCTTAATTATTATTCCAAAAGAAGTATATTTACTTATATTATTATGGATATTAATATTCCCTTTTTATATTCAATTTCAAATTGAGTGTGTTCGTGTGGTTTATTTGATCTCTAGAAATATATAAATTTCAATTCCCGATATACTTCCAAAATATACATTACTATCTGTATTGACTTAGGATAATTTTTGTAACCAGGAAGTTAATTAGTATTATTAAACATTATTTTCACACTTTTGTTTTATCTACGTATAAGGAAATACTTCGATATTACATATCTGCGTTCACAAGTTTTGTACAGCTAGTTTATTACTCAAATCAAAAGATCTCCGAGCAGTAATACATTTTCCCTTTCTCATTCATACTCAAATGTTGGAACCCATCTTTCCCTGCTTTGACATCTAAGAATTTATTTTTCCAGTTACTATGAAATACTTATTCATGCGTAGATGTGAAGGTAACTTGAATTGGAGAAGTAACTTCAATTAAGTGTTAGGAAACTTACTGAAAGCTGATTTTTGTAAATGTTTCCTTAAAATGGAATGGTTGTAGGTGACATGCATTTAAAACTAATGTTGAATGGCTTTGAATATATAAATTTTATATGCAGTTGATATAAAAAATGTTTATATTCGGAAATTTATGGTATGTCGATTTCCGTGCCTTGTTGTACCGAGCTTTTAATATGGATACTGGAAGGTCTTTTTTAATTCCTACTATATTTGCTCTCTCTCTCTCTATATATATATTTATCTTGTTCAAATTTTCAATTGTTAATAAAATACTTTCTAATCATCCAATCAAGTTCAAATGAATTTCTTTAAACTTGTACTGGATGACACTTGATGTTAATACAGTTCTTTTAAATATTAATTCATTAATTACCCGTCAATTAATTAAATTAAATTAATTTTTGGTTTTCGACGCCAACTTAGATTTGTCTCCATTGTTGTAATAATGTAACGGTTAAAATAATGACAAAAGTTGGCGTCGAAAAGCGGTTTTTCAGCCAAATTAGCCCAACCGGGTGTGCATTGTTACAACAATGCAGACAAATCATGCCCTTTTTTTAATTCCTACTATTAATTCACTCTCTCCCTATATATATATAATCAAAGTTTCTCTACAAGAGAGAGATGAATAAACACGATTAAAACTGAAAAGAATTGAAATTGCAAGACAATCAGACAACAGAATTTAAAAGGAAATATGAAAAATTATAATATATATATCTTGTTCAAATTTTCTATCGTTAACAAAATACTTTCTATACATCCATTCAAAGTAGGAATTGACAATTTTTTTTTATATTACTTGTTTTACCTAAAAGTATGGGGAGTTTAGGTCTTATCAAAACATTTCATAAAGAAGTATCCATTGAATAATAAATGAAAAAATTGTTATACTGATATTAAAAAAAATCCTCAATTCTAATAAAGCCTTTTAAACAAAGTCTTGATTAAATTATACTGTGTTTTTTTTTCAAAATCCTTGTTATCTGTAATTTTGCAGTTTAATTAGAATAAACCGACCTGTGTGATTACGATGAAGAATCTTTTATCAAAACTCTACTCCCATATTTTCAACAGGGGGTATCAAAGCACGTTTCTTTACTTTCCCATCTTTCACCCTCAATTGGGAATTCTCCGGAGGGGTGTATTATATGTCAGAAATAACAAGCACGGCGTCTCCTTATCTATTTGATGCTGTTTCGTGACTCACATTAAAGGTGACATTGAGGTGAAGACGTCATAGGTTTCCGTTTTACGCAGTTCCCTAAGGACCTTGTTAAGGGCAACAAACTTATTGACTTTCTCCAAAGAGGTAATATGACCCATTTATCAATGGAATAGTCCATAGCGATTTAACTTCAAAAGCAGTTTTTTTTCTGTTGTAGAGGTGTATAGCTATAAAATGTAGACGTAAAAAAAGTTAGAAAATATTCAGGTTTGTTGAAAAAGATGAGGGATTTTTTTTATGTTGCAGAATTATTTTTCTTGATAGAGTAAAATTTTATTGAGAGAGAGCGAGAGATTTTTCAAAAGTTTTTCCTTCGTATATGTACAGTAAAATCCGGCGTATAACGCTCATCTACACTTTCAAGCTGCAATTTTTAATTTTTAGTTATATTCCCCGTATAACGTGCACCCTCTTTTTTACGAAGAAACCTGAAATGTACGTGTGCAATGCTCTAATGTTTTGAAGTTATTTATTCGAGGTATTATTTCAAGCTTTAGAAAAAAGAAAGAAAACAAGCAATTTTATACTAAAAATTTTTTTTTAATGTACCATGTTTTATACATATTTTCATGCATTCTCATCCACTTCTGAGCTATGGTCCAAATTTCAAGTCTCTTGCTCATCGGGAAGTTAGTTTAAAATCAATTACGAAATTCCACCAGGGCAGACGTACAAGAAAACGAGTTAATAAAAACATGGTAAAATAATAAATTAAAAAAACTAAAAAACACCCTTTTATAGTTAAACTAAGTTGTAACTTAATCTTTTAGTCGCCAAATCTGGAAATGGGATCTGAAATGAGTCGCCAGATGCAGGATTGGATCTGAAAATGGAAAATCGTTAATCTTGATGATCCTTATCAGGACAATGGAACAAAATTATTAAATCTTTGTATTGTCATCGGTCCTGGACAAGTGAGAAAAATTTCGAATTAATCTGACCTTTACAGTGGGTAAAAATTGAGTTCAAAGTTCCATTACATACACGTGAAGCTTATAAAAGGGTGTTAATAACATATTTCTAAGGCTACAACACTTAAAGTTCATAATTAAGGTCATTTCTTTTAAATAAACAGTATTTAGACACATGAAGAAGCCTTAGTTTTTTTTTTTTATGCTCATCTTTTTTAAAAGCTTTATTTTTATATATGGTGTATAACGCGCCCCCGTAAATTTTCATCATTTTTTGTGTTGAAAGTGGGCGTTATACGCCGGATTTTACGGTACTTAAACGATGTTATTTGAGATGATTGGGCTTTTTGAAAGACTTCTGATCCCTTAGGTGTATATCGTTATATAAATACACATTTTACTGCCTCCATTTGAATGTCAAGTTTTCTGTATTTTTCAAATAAAAATTTAATCTCTGTGTTTATAAGTGTTATACAAAATAATTTGTTTGAAGCTTAAGATACTCGTATAATTTTTTCATATAGAATATATATCAAAACTACGTATTTTAGTATGTTAATTAAGTTATTATTCTAAAAGATTATTAATCTTTTATATTCATTGTAAGATAAAAATGTATTTTTAAAGCTTAGCAAATCTCTTAGAAAAATAAATATTATTATTACTTAAAAATTATTGATCTGATGTGCGAGAAAAGTAAACCAATTTTTAATATTAGTGAATTAAAATAATTAATTTTGGAAATATTAAATATTTAAATAAATTCTCGCGAAGGAATAGAAAAGTCTAGGCATTTAGTTAAAATATTTTAAGTATTTATCGCATCGATTCTAAAATAGTTTCTTGAACAAGATGAAATTTACTATGTTTCAAATCTGAAAAAAAAGAAAGAGAAATGAAAAAAAATTAATTTCATTTCTGGCTACTTAAAAAAATAATTGATAAAGTGTTAAAACTACTTGCCAATAAAAATTAAAAGACTAGTATAAAAACATAATTGAAATCGAATTTATTTTCTTAGTATAATTAAATTAAACACGACAGATCCTTAAAAAAATTTTAAATAAGGACAGTATAATACTAAGTATTTGAAGCCTTTGAATCTAAAATAAATAAAGGGGAGGGGAATCTAAGTGATGGAATTCGAAGATAAGTTTTTTAGTATCTGGAAAAAAAAAAGAAAAAAAAACCATGGTTGTGGGGGGAGGGGGAAACAAGATTTGAAATTAAATGGAACTTTGAAGTGGAATTGGTTGATTAACTATCATATACAGAATTAATCGAAGAGTGTATTATATAATAAAAACACACAAAAAATGTGGTTTTTGACTTGAATTAATAGTTGAATTTGTGATACTGTTAAATTCAAATTTATAAAATAAGTTTTATCTTGTTATTTTTGTGATATTCATGAGCTTATTGAAAACGTTTTTAAAGAATACAAAATAAGTAATTAATTTAAAAAACTGACGTTGGAATTTAGACAATCTCTCATCAGGTTTCATTTTTTCAGATACGAGATTTCTTAATCACCTAATAACTTTCTCTGTAATTTCAGTCTCTCCTAAAGTCGTTTTAATGTTTGAAACCGGTTTAAGGTTACTCCAAGTTCCCAAAGTATTAAGGAACTTGCTTCACCCTGTCAAAGTAGTTCTTTTCGAAAACCGTTTAAGAGGCCCTAAATAGGTACCTTGGAAGGGCCCCAGGTTTGATTTTAGAAATTCTGCTCAAATAGTCTTGCCCATCCAGCAATCGTGGATTCGACACTCGCTTTTGCCAACTTCTAGGTGACCTAATTGTAACTTGTAGATATACATAGTTCGAAAGTTGTCGTGCTAGAATTATGGAGGTAAGGATTATGAAGAAAGAAAGACAAAGAAAAAGAAGTTTTAATTTTACATTACTGTATAAATACATTCGGACCTCTATTGAACGATGTAGCTAAATACCGAAAAAAGTTCGTTTTGAGGAAAATTTGTAAAACAGAGATTTATCTCTTAATGTACCTAAGAAACCCCGTAAAACAATATTTCAATTCTTTAACACAATATATTATTTAAAAAAAGTAATTACTCACAATTTTTTTTTTGTAAATTAGTATCTATTTGTTTCATAAATATTACCTATCAAAAAGAAATCTGCAAAGAAAAAAAAAAACCAATGTCCAGTAATACACTGTATTTTCAACTTTAAAAACAATTATATTTAAGTTAATTAATTTTAAAGACTTTTTTTTTTAATTCTAAGCATACAATTTATTTTAAGTAAGCCAGCTGTGTGGCGTGGTTGGTTTGTTGCAGACCTTCTGCACCCAAGATTATAGGTTCAACCCCGACCCATGTCGGTGGATTTTCATGATGCAGAAAATCGGCAGCGGGCATCTCGTATGGTTATACGGCATGAAAAAGATATCTTGAGTGCCTTTTTAGCTTGGGTGCTCTTGGCAAAATTAAGATCCTAAGTACTGTTCCGCATCGCCAGAGCTCAAATGCCTCCTTCTGGGGAGGAAACTGGGTGTCAAAATTACTTACGGTAATTGGTACCGCCTATATGGTGTCGCACTAAAAAGTGATACCAGCTATAGTGGAATGTTATAGGTCTTCAAAGGTTAAATGCCAATGCGCAGCCCCATTAGAGCAGAAAAGTTATTTTAAACGCACAGTATTCTATAACCAGTAGTTTTAGCAATACATTATCACATGCATCCCTAAATTTAATTACTGATAAAATTTGTTTATTTTATTTGAGTTTTTTCTTTGAAAAATTACTGCAATTTTATTGCTCTGGGTGAGTTAGACACCTGTTAAAACGAGTTCAAGATCGTTGATCAACATAAAATGCCTTAAAAGAGAAAATAATTTAAAATGTCTAGAGAACATTTTAAAAATAGAGAGAAAAAATCGAATCACAAGAGAAAAAGTTCGTTAAATAGAAAAATGCACCTCACTGTTTAGAGATTATTTTACGCAGAAAATATTAAGATGTTCTTGGTTCCAAGAAAAAGTTCGCAAAATAGAAAAATTGGCTAAATAGAGGTTCGTAAAATGGAGGCCCAACTGTATTTTACTATGAGACAAAATATAATACTATTTTAATTTTTTATCAAATTTTAACATAACAAAAACATTTTTATTTGCACTATTTTTGTCGAACTCTTAATTCTCATCTATTTGAATTAGAATAAAATATGGAGAACATAACTACTTTGCTCTCATGTATTATGAAAAAAAAATCACGTAAATAATCATAAGCTAAAAATTTATATTTTATTGGACAGAAACGAATTTAAAAAAGATAAACTTTTTTATTATGGTTGTAAAATATTGAAGTGTACATCAACATGTATGTATAAAGTTTTAGTTATGTCATTCGAATTGCACTAACGATTTAACATGCAAAGAAAGGTGATTTTACTTAACATCTTTGCAAAAAAAAAAAAAAAATGTTGAAAAAATATTAAGAGTGCACATTGCTTTCAAATATAAATAAACAGTTTTACTTTGAATTCTATTCTAAAATTCATTGTTTGCTTAAAGTATGTTGAACTATTTATTTCAATGCTTTTCTTAATAAAATGTCCTGTTTTATAACTAAGTGACAT
Organism: Trichonephila clavata; assembly: GCA_019973975.1. NCBI lineage: Eukaryota > Metazoa > Arthropoda > Arachnida > Araneae > Nephilidae > Trichonephila > Trichonephila clavata. Next base: position 20,193 of record BMAO01032348.1, on the reverse strand, counting down.
CAGAACAAATTAGTTATTATTTCTAGCTTTTAAATCCACTTAATTTATTGTGAGGGACTATACTTGAATCAAAAGCTGTGATATCTTTGATTAATCATTTTTTTAAACATTTCGCTTGCAAAATTAAATCTTCTATCATTATAATATGTCATAATTACGGAGGAATAGGATTGTGCGTATTTGCAATGGTTTCATTTTAGATGCATATATTATTAAACAAAAAGTTTCTCACAGCCAAGGTATTAAACATATTGGTCAAATTTGATGCTTCAACTTTTTGCATTAACTCATCGTGGTACTGTTGTAATAAGCTTCTGACATGTTACTATAGAGATCATACTTTATGAGGTGATATTTCTAGTTCTTTGACATTTGTTAGAGGATTATTCGACTCTCTTAAATGCCTTTCCATTTCATCTCACAGATTTTCGATTACACTAATATCAGCACTTTTTGACGGCCCTTTCAGATGATCAGTTACGGTTAAACCAGATTTGTACAGTTTTGACGTGATGGGAAGTAGCATTGCCGTCCTGATATATTCAGTCACCATCTGGAAACCAATCTTCCATTAATGATTTAATAATATTTTGTAGAAGAGATAAAAGTACTCATTCCCAGTTCTATAACTTTTATTAATGATGAGGGGACCGATCACATCCCAACCAAATGCTCCCCAAATCATTAATCCTTTACCTTCAGCCTCTTTTCACTAGGAGAAGAAAAACAATCAGACCACCCATACTGTATGCCGCACCACAACAGTGGTCTCAGAGCACGAAATACCAAGGAGTTCTAGAAAAATATCTCTCATAGAAACAACACATCATATACGCGCGTGATAAATTCCGGAACGCACTAAGCTCGATCTATCCCCTAATTTGCCGGAATTCAGATATGAATATTTACAATAAGGTACTTCTCTTTACTTCTGTTTTGCGGCCCATTCTAATTTACGCTTGCCCTGTGTGGGGCTATACAGCAAATGCTGATATTAAACTTTTGGGGAATGCACACAAAATGCATTAATTAGAAACATCACTAAAGCAAATAAATTTACCAAAAATAAAGATATTTATAGTGATATCAATATTTATCCCTTAAAAAATTACATCCAAAAATTGGCAATTAAATTTTTTGATAATCTGCCTAACTCAAATAACTTAAACATCATCAATCTCGAAAACTACAGCCCTGATGCTAATACCAAGAGGCCCAGAAGAGAGTATTACTGGATTCGTATAATCCCCCCCCCCCTAATAATTAATTATGTCATTCTCTGCAACGAATAACTTTTTCTAAATTTTCTTAATTTCATTTTTATTTTCTTAACTTTTTATATCTTAATTTTTCTTACTGCAACCTACGCAGGCAGGCTTAAATACCTCCCAGCTTCTGCAGCCAACATTTGTAAAATGGGTAAAACGGCTCTCATCAGTTCATACAACTTTTTTCCACATTTCTACGTCCCAGATTTTTTATTAGCCCCAGAATAACGATATCACCGATTTAAAGCTGACAAGTAGGGTTTTCGTGTTGGTTGTCGATTCGTAAGCCCAAAAAATGTAAATTTTCTTAATATTGTTGTGTGATAAATTTTTGTTTCCGAGTTTTATTGGAACTCCTACGTAATTAATAGAGTTGTCAATCGTCTGCTTTCTTTATTATTCTCTTTAATCTGCATCAATTTCCTCTCATCACGTTTTGTCATTTTCTTGGGTCTATGAAGGTGAAGAAGATGATCTAGATGATGAGGCTTTTGTGCAACTTTTAGTTAAATATGCTTTATATATCCTTATTACACTTCTGTTTGATATTCAAAGTTTTTTTTTGAAATTTCAGATACTTTCAGGCCATTTTGTTGTATAAAAATACAGTCTGCTCTCTTTTAAACTCACTAGTAGCTTTGGTTGATGGCATCATAAAACAATTAGTTTTATAAAATTAAAACAATCTTAACTTTAAATAATAGAGTTGATTATATATTTTGACAAGTACATTTTCTAAGATATTAATAAATATTTTCTATAGTTGGAATTTAAGGAAAAGAAAAAAATAAAAATAAGTGGAAGGTGTGTATTGTGTGTGAGAAGTCCTTTGGCCACTATATTTACACACGCAGTCACCAAATCCTTCCGGGCCTTTTAGCGAAACAGATCATAATTAGGATATCCTTAGTTATCGTACAGCGGTCTAAAATGCTTCATCAAGTATCGCCAAAAGCCTATAACGAGTGAATCAGTGACAATAAATGGAATACAGAAAGAATGATTTGATACATTTTAGTCATGTCATAAATTATACATATAATATGCTTTGTTAGAAATTACTAGTATGAGCTATTAGTAGAAATTCCCTCACGGCAATTCTGTAACTGTAATTTTTTCCATTCATTAATGGATATCATACATAAAAGAATCCGAAAACTAATCTTCTTATGAATAACTATTTTGATAAGAAACGAAAGTTAATGGATTTTTTAAAAATTTAAACATGTATTTTTACACGTATGATGTATGCTGAGGTATTGTATCACTCGAAAAATTTTATTTATTAATTAATCGTGAAAAAAAATTAACGTATTTTTTTCTTGAGATCCTTTTTTCTTCAAGCATTTTCTGTTGTGAATTTTCCTTAAACTTTCATATACTAAATTTAAATTCCCACTCAGAATTTAGAATATCTTTATGATTAAACCTCGGTGAATTTAATCTTGCGACTGTGAAGTAATGAAAGAAAATATGCTAATTTATGCTGGAAATAAATTTAGCTTAATACGAGTTATTCATTTAAGTTCGTAACTTAGAGTTGTAAAATGAAATAAATTTAATCATATATATATAATTAATTTTAAACAGTATTCTAATTTTTTTAAACTTTAAATTATTTTAATATTATCTTAAATGGAGGTGCGAGTACATTTTAAAAGATTTACAAGAAAAAACGGGTGAAGGCGTCTTCGCACTGCAGATTTTTCTTCTTGATGCTACAAAGTGGTCTGCAACAAACTGCGGCGCAGTAGCGGGTTTCCTTCGGGCCGAAAGATAGAGAACGGTCTTCTGTAGGCGTTGTAGGTTGGGGTCAACCTGGAACATGTCTTCTGAAAATAGAATATTTGGATTGATATTGATTTCACAGTCGTTGAACCACACTGCGAGACACATTGAGACGTCCAGCAGCATCAGCCTGCGACAAATCTATTTCCATTCTTCCAGACATTGCTGGATTTTACTCATTATTGTCAAATAAACTGCCAACAGCAGATGAAAATCAACAAAACTTACACCCAAAATTATGCTTGCTTATGAAAGCTTGATACTTGCACATTTTTTTCACTTATATATACCTGTTCTTTCCTTTAAAATAAAAGTGGTAGCTATCATTTTTGCATAAGTTTTTTTCAAAGTTCTTTATTATTCATATAAACTATAAATTTTACTGTTACTGCCATTTTTTTTATAGTAAGCTTTGGAAAATATGCAGCACCTTAACGTTTTGGAGGCCAGTGTATAACACAATATAATTTTTTAAAGTAACATTAATAAATTGTATATATATATAGTATCAAATTTCTGGTGTTTAACTAAAACTCTATAAACATTAAACATCTAGCCTCTAAGACATTAAATATCTGGTGTTGTATACAACAAAATATACCAAAATAAACATAATATCTCTATTTATTTAATTTTTTAAAATAACCTAGGAAAATTATTTTCTTATTGACTATCGACAACATTTATTTGCATGATTAAAATTCCAAAAGTCAAAGTACATCCAAAATAATTCAGCAACAAACTTTTATCTACGCGTAAAGTATCCCATACAGTTATGTAGATAGGTTTCATTTCACTTAAAGCTTTTATTAACATCAAGCGTTGAACAGTTTGAGGATTTATAACAATATTTCTTAAGAGTTCTTCTCTATATAAATTCTGAAATACTTCTGCGGCATCTTCCATCGAAGTTGGTACATCGGATATTGATACAATAAGCCAAGTAATTGCTGCGCCACAATAAAAACACGTCAGAACAGATTCTACTAGGTGATGTACAATAGCAGACCCAGTAGATCTTAAAGCCAGTCCTAAAGATATATACATTTCCGTGAAAAACTTGCACAAGATTAGAAAGACCGATATTTTGATACTGTCATTAAAGGAAATACAGCATTGCCTAATCAAACTGAACATTTTAAAATTAGAAACCAATGCGGTACTTGAAAATGTTTTCATTATAATTTCACTTTGAAATCGGATACATCTGGACAACTTTTTGCTGAAAGATATGTAAACAATGCTTAAAAGTGACAAAAGCAGGAATTTCTCCGAAAAATAAACAATCATACCAATAAACATAGCCACGGTTCGAATCAATGGATATTCTGGTAGCCTATATCCGAATAACCAGAATGTAACATGACTGCCACCGTTATTTTCGAATAAAACAGCCAATAAAACGACGACTGAAAAAATGACAGGTGAAAGCAATACAATAATTATAATAGTGTTTGTAAAACATTTTTGATTTTTATTGCAGTCTTTCTCTTCTCGGCTTATTTTCTTAATGTGCCACAGAAAGTTTTGGAATTTTGGTATGCTTGTTTGAAATTGATGCCACAGCAAGACAGGAAGTATTACACAAAAAATATCTCCAACTAAATGCTTAGACATTCTTTTGAATGACGTTAAAACAGCTGCTGTACTATAAAAAAAAGAAAAATATAGGATAATCGTTGAGATATTGAAGAATTTTTTTAAAGATAAGAGTCTTGTTTTTTCCATTTTGCTTTGATAGCACATAATTCCCAAAATTCGCATAATACATAAAAGCCAGGTATCATATTGCATATTAATTGTTTCTGTATGAAGTTTTTTCGAAAAAATATTAATTTCCTTTTTTTGAATTTTTTCCAGGTTATCCATTTTATGAAAACTGTAGAACTAAAAGAATATTATTTTATTAAAATTGTCCCATATATGCTAGAGATATAATATATCTAAATTTCAATCCCTCTCTATCTTTAGAAAAATAAACCGTGAAAAGTAAAAACTACAGCATTATATATGCATTATATATTGAATTATAAAACTGCTTCACAAAATATATAGTTAAAAACTTTATATTTTACCTTATGTAATATTTCCTGAGCCACCACAACTTTATAGAAGGAATAATTTTTAATACTGGTACTGATTGACCGAAGAATCAAAATAATTATCTGATTACTTGGCTAAATTTTCAATGCTTTATAGAAATTGTCAAATGGTTTTAATAAACTTTTTTGTATTGTTGTCACTAGTTTCATGCAAAAGCAAAAGAAACTGTCATTAATATTGTAAATCCATTCTATTTTCGTCATTGTCAGTTTTTTTTTAAATGGCATTTTTTTGGAATTACATGTATGAATAGAAAGAATTAATGACATGTTATTCGTCATTGTGAAGGAAACAAGAAATCGATATTTAAATGATTTATCCATGAAAGATATTTTTTATTCGAAATTAACTTTATAAGAATTATTTTTCAATTATAAGATGAATAACTAATTCTATTACTTACGAGTATGTTTTTATTTTATTCGAAGAAATAATCAATCTTTGTAATGCCATTAATGCAAAGATTATATTTCTCTCGATAATCGATACTTGCTTAAATTTATCTCACTTTGTGTATAAAATACTTCCTTAAATAGACAAATTTTCAAATAAGCGGAAATTTTAAAAAATTATATTTTTTATAGTAATTTTCCAATATATTTGTTACATTTTAAGACCATGATATTGAAAAAGCGTATAAATCGATAATATTTGTTGGTATTTAGTGGTAGCCACGGTAGAGCCTAGTGGTCGAGGTCACGTACTTGTGGCCGGCTTCACATGAGTTCGATCCTAGTGCCGCAGAAGACCCATCGTGTAGAGGGAGGACAACGGGAGTTCTCAAACGCGCTCCCGTTGCTGTGGTGGGGAAGTTAGGAAGGAGGTGCAAGCACAGGTTACGTTCTCGTCACTTGATCATGGTTTAAGATAACGAGGGCCGTCACCAAAAGCATTTAAGTAGCTGAATAGTGCTACGTTAATATTCATGTACTACTTGCTTGATATTTAGTGTGTCCCTATAATAAATTTTAAATGCGATTTTTTTTTTAGAAAAAAGGAAGAAAAAAAATTTTTTTTTCAAAATATTTCCCGTTTATGGAAAACGCTTCTATAGCAATACTATTTTTCCTAAATATAAATATGTCTTCTCTACATCGCCAGAATTTTTAATGAAATTACATTATTTTTGGAATTTCATTCAATCAAAATAATATAACCAGTGTTTTCTTCTAAATAAATTATCCACTATGATATGTTAAAATATAAATAAATCCATTTCGAAATTATGTATTTCGAAACTTCTGCTTCTGGTTCTTAAGAAAGATATGGGAAAAATATTTCTACCTAATTTTATCTAAATATATGACATATGTTTTGAGTTATTACATTTTAAGGATTATAATTTTTCTAAAATATAATTTTTCAGAAATTGGTCTTGAGGATAAATTTACATAGGAAACAAAAATAAGCCATAATTTTCAAAAAGTATTTTAATAGGTTTTTAAAAAAGTTTTTTTTTAAAATATAGGCGGTAAAAATATTTTTCGAAGTAAAAAAAAAATGTTTCTGAAAAGACTAACTTCTGGTTTCGAAACAGCGAATTCAAGCTATTCTTCAATTCGTATAATTGTTAATTCTCTCTCCCTATATTTATTTATTTATATATCTTGTTCAGATTTTGAGTCGTTAATAAAATATTTTTTATTCATCCATTCAAGTTCAAATACATTTTTTAAACTTGTAGTAGATAACACTTGATATTAATGCATTTTTTAAAAAAATTAATTTATTAATTAAATTAAAAAATGAAAAAAGTAACAAACAAAAATAATAATCCAACAGCATATATAAAAAGTTAAATTGGTCGTTGCGTTCCTGTAGTGCAATGGATAGCGTGTTAGATTTCTTATCTAATGGTCGTGTGCTCGAATCCCCCCTGGGATGGCTTAATTTCTGAGAATGTGATATCATTTTACTATACTAATTTATTAGAATCATTAAATTTAATTAATGTATAAATAGTAACAAAAAAAAGTCCAACACCATACATAGAAAGGAAAATGGAAAATTGCAAAGAAATATCTTTCTATATTTTGTCATTTAATATTGTGATTCTGTCATATGTGTATGTACACACACATATTTATTATAATTATTTAATAAAAAGTAACTAAAATAAAATATTTCTTTGTTGACCTAAGTAGAAATTGACTTAAATTTTTTTATATTACTTAATTTTAATCGTTTCACATCCAGGGCTATGGAGTTGGAGTTATGGAGTCGGAATCGGAGACGAGCAGATTTTAGATTAAAAAGAGTCGGAGCTGGTATCTCTAAAACATGTCTCCGATTCCGACAACAGTTTTTGTTGGACAGTTTGAATTTGAAGGGTAATTAAAGGGAATTGAAAAAATATTTAATGGCAAACTGAGTTATTTTTGTTCATTTACTATATACATATATAAATATTTAGTTTCTATTTTATTTACAGAAGAATGTGACGTTTGTTCTTTCTAAAATGGGGTTTATTGAAGAAGGATTGGAGTAGTATTCAGATCAAGACAGTCAGACTGCAGACATTGCAAATGAGTCCCGATTATCCTCTTCCAATGATGAATTAGATTTTAAGAAATATTTGGATATATTGAAAATTCTGAGACAAAGTGAATACGAATAAAGAAAAAAGAGCCTTTAGTTATAAAAATGAAAAAATATAAATAAGATTTCTACATAGGCCTTGAAGAAGTAGAAAAATATGATAGTTCTTGCAAGACACCTCTTTTCGAGTTTTTTTTTAACAAATCTATCCTGAAACGCAAAAAGGAGTAGTCATAACAGTAACAGCTTTTCCTTCTACTCAAGTTAGTGTATGAAGACTATTCCAAGCTCGAAAGTCGGGGTGGGCATTACGTCGGTCGCGATCAGTCAAAACATTTTGTGATGACCGTCTGAAGATTTTAGCAGTTAGTAATTATAGACGGAAATATTCACGATTGGCTGAATTGTGCAGACTTTGTCTTCTACTGACTATAACAACAAAAGTTAACTTTAGATAAAATTTTTTATTTTTTTATGTGTTTTGAATTGTTTGAAAATAAATACATCATTTGATATTATTATATTTGTGGCTGTTATTATTATGTTGTATCTTGCGTTTTGCTTCAAACGCAGTTTTAAAAGTGTTAGTTTTTTATTTTAGTTCTGTAGGTAAGTACATATCCTATATTCATTATTAAAATATTGTAGACCTTTTCCTACCACACCACACCTACGACACAGGGAGTACACAAGAATTTTTGAAGGAGGGGGGGGGAGCAAGGTTTGAAAGTCTACCATTCTCATATCATAACTCAATACCCAGCCAAACATATTTTTTTGATTTTGCAGATTGTCGGGAACAAAAAACACAGTATAAAATAAATCACTGAATAAATTATCTGCATTAATTAATAAAAAATTATAAATAAGAAATACTAAATTAAGTTTTTCGTATTGTATACATGAGATTATAATTAATTGAGAGAGAAAAAAAAATCAATGGCTATGAGAGAGGATCCGGGCCTGTAGACTCTCCCCCCCCCTCCTTGTGTGCGCCACTGACACTGGGTGAACCGCAACACATTGAAAAAATTAGAAGTAGCCCGTATCCTGGAAAAGTCTGCCCACCCCTGCTGTAAAGTTTATTAAACCGAATCTACGGTTCTCTAACAGAGAAGATCTAGCCGAAGCTATACTGTTTCTTAGAAATTACTAATGCCAGTCTTTCTATTTCGAAATAAAAGTTAATTATTATAAATAATCTGCTATGCTATAAATTTTTTTCCTGTAGCATCTATTACATTTTTTTTTATATTTTAAAAAAATAAGCTTTAACACATGTGTATAAGTTTACATATATACGAAGGAGTCGTAGTCATTAAGATTTTAAATCCAGGAGTCAGCGTCATTTTCCTTACCGACTCCATACCCCTGGCCCCATCAGAATGCTTATAATTCCATTTCTACGTTTTGTAGTTTCAAAAGAAAGGTAGTTTTAGAAAGCTAAGATTTCGAATATTTCATTGGACCAAAAAAAAAAAATATTTTGGGCAGAAATCAAGTTTTTTAAGTAGTCGGATACCATGATAATATTTGAGGAAAATGTAAATATAGCCTAAAATTGAAGAATTAGACTGGGTTCTCATGAAGAATCCAACATAAGTAATATATTGAAGGAAATATTTTAATACCATACAGGCTGAGATTATAATTTTTGATTCTTGTCCATAAACTTGCAAAAACAAAGTGTTAAGAGCTAATATTAAATCTAAGTAAATTTTTAGATAACTTTCTACTCAGTATATTTTAAAATTAGAACATTTGAATTACACAAGTAAATCCCAAACGAGAAAAATTTTGGTGTAAGATAATAATTTAAACTAAAAATTACACAAAATGAACATTTTAATGAATCTGTAAAATATACACAAAAAAAATGTGTGTGTGTGTGTGTGTGTGTGTTACAGTATTCATATTTCGTAGAAGCACACAAGCCTCTGTTAAAAATTTTGAAAGAGCATTTGAAAGAGAGAAGTTCATTCAAAATGTTCATTAAAAAAACTTTTACTGTAACTTGTCTGAAGTATAATAACACATAATACTTTAACATCCCTATGCTCCTTCTATCAATCTTCAAAATTCAGTCGATAGTGTTCTTCCCTTTTAATCTGTATAATTAAAATTCCAAACGTTAAAATGCAACCAAAAAAACTGAAAAGCAAGCTATTATCCACCCGAAACATATCCCACACTGTTATATAGATAGGCTTAATTTCACTCAATGATTTTATCAATAATAAGCGTTGATTATCAAAAGGATTCCCGATGTTATTTTTTAAGAGCTCTTTTCTGTATATATTTTGAAATACAATAGTAGCTTCTTCCATTGCATTTGGTATACTGGATAAAGATAAAATAAGACAAGTGGCTGATATGCCACAGTATAAGCATGTCAGAATAGATTCCGCCATTTGAGATAAAAAGGCAAATCCTGCTACTCCTAAAGCTAGTCCTAAAGCAGTAAACATTTGTGAGAAAAACATTCCTAGTATAAGAAAATTTGATATTTTAATGGTCTGATTGAAAAGTATGCAACATCGCACAACGAGTTCGTACATTTTGACTTCAGCAAAAAATGTTTGAGTTAAGTAAACGCTTTCTAAGGTTTCACTTTGAAATTGAATGGCTCTTGATAATTGCATACTGAAATAGATATAAATATTATTTAAAGACGATGTTATCAAAATTTTTTCACAATAATAAATTACCATGCACACATACACGAATATTGCTTCCAATACTGGATGGTGGGGAAGTTGATATCCAATTAACCAAAATTCCACTACATTATCCATGCGCATAAGCAAATGGACTAACAAGTTAGCAAAAGCAAAAATCATTGGTGATAGAACTGTAATTATTACCATAATATTCGTCATATGCTTTTGAAAATAATTGCAGAGTTGAACTTCTCGTTTCACTTTTTTGAGATGCAGAAGGAAATTCTGAAATTGAGGTACTTTAAACTGAAACAGATGCCATAACACGACAGAAAGGGATGTACAAATAATATCCCCAATAATTTGCTTAGTGACACGTTTTGGTACTCTTAAAAGAATTATAGCACTGTAAATAAAAGACAAATATAGAAAAACAACAGGGATTTTTAAGAATTTCTTCAAATAAGATGTAACTCCTGCATTTTTAATCCAATATTCATTGGAAGCTACTCCGAAAATTCGAACAACTTGGAAAAGCCAAGTATTACAGAACAGATGAGAGATTTTCGAAGAAAATTTATTTGAACCTGCAGTTATCTTCATTATTTTTTTCTTCGATTTCCTTTGAAATCTTGCATAACACTTTACAGGCATTGAAATTTATCTCTATTAAGAGTCCGTTTTTAAGACGTAGTTTATCAAATTATTCCCTTAAAAATATATCTATTAATTCCAGAAATCAATAAATTTGATTTAAAAAGACTCGCATTGTGATAGCTTACTTTTACACTCTGATAATTCTCTGAAAGAAATCAATAGAGTTTCAATAAGTTTTTTCCAATATACTTTAGAAAGCTTTCGAGTAGTTGAATAGCGTGACGTTAATATTCATTCACTTACTCACTCAATATACTTTAGAAAATGCAGTCAAGCAACACCAGGTGTTTTTAATATCCATTAAAACCTATTTTATTATACCTTGCTCCTTTTTTTATATGTTATAATCTTGGCAGTTTGATCCTCTTATTTAGTAAACTCTCTGGCTATTGTTAAGTTCTTTCTCAAAACATTGATTGATTTTGTCTCCAAATTTATTTCAACGAAGCAAAACTTCACTTCCACAAAGTTTATGTAAGAGAAAATACTCTCATTTCGTCTCAGACAGGCATATAATTACGTAAAATTTATTTACAAAGAATGAAACACTTCCTGTCTGTCAGTGAGTATATTTGCCAGTCCGTCTAGCATTATTTGCTTAAATTTTTGCATACAATGTCAAACACTCTAATTTGATAATATGATGCATAGAAGATAAGTCAATATTTTATGTAATTCGTTTATTTACTGTTATGCACGTGTAGTAAGAGCGGGTTCAAACTGAAAGTCGCAGTAAATATCCGAAATAAAATTTTAATTAAAATCTAATTTTTAAAAATAATAAACATATTAAAAATTGGCTTATGCAACACATACATAAAAAAACCCATTATTTTATACATATATAAACGTTGGGAAAACAAGGATTGTTTAAGATTGTTCACCATGTCAAAGATTTTAAGAAATGCAACAAACAAATAAACTAAATAATTTGAACTCTTTTTCAAAATTATTTTTAGATCTTTTGATTCTTTTGTTAGTTAGTCTTGGTTGAGAAATATACTCATGTCCAAAATTAAGGTCACAAACATGCTTTTCATCAAAATTTTAAGATGCCTCAAGAAAAACTGACAGAATTTGTATTTTATATATTTTGAAGAATGTGTAGTACAATATCAACCTTCAACTTAGAAAAAGATGCTGTTTAGCGTTAGTTTTTGCAGAATTACTGGATTGAACCGTTCAAGCATATAGGAATTTTGCACCCAGCTTTGTGAATGTTTCATTAAAACAAACAAATTAGTCTGTTTGCAGTGAGAGTGAGAGTGACTTACCACAATAGTTTAGATGATTTCTTGAGATAGATAGCCGGTTGGCAGGCTTGAAGCTGGCTAGTCTCAAGTGGTGATGGATCGATGGATTCAAGTGGCCCGAAAATGGTCTCCTGGTTATAGAATCAATTCCAAACAAGTGGTACTGTCATCAGGAAGGTTGGCCAAGGTGGCCACAGAGCATTGACATCTGTACAGGATCGCTAATTGGCCTTAAGCGCACGACGACATAGGCGGACAACGGCTTCTCAATTAGCTCTTGACCTTGCTGCTGTGTCTGGAAGAAGAATTTTCAAACAAGCATTCTAGAAGCATTTTACAGCCGTCTTGTCAAGATTGGCATTTACATCCAGCGTTCAGTCTGGTGAGTCCTTTTGACTGTATCCAGCAAAAAAAACTGGATATTGTGGATTGTGGAAATACAGGATATTGTGGAGCTGAAAACATCAGCCGTGAACATTGCTAGAATGGGAGCGTGTTCTTTTGAGTGATGAGTCGAATTGTATCAGAAAAAGTGATTCTCGTCAAGTCTTCACCTGGAGAGAAAGTGGAGCTCCCTTTCATCCTTCCTACGTAACAAAAATCCACAGAGTTGTTGGTAAAGGAATCCATGTGTGTGGTAACAAAATGTTGGGCAGTTGTACACCCCTGTACATTTTCGATGCGAATATTGTCAACTCACAGCGCAATAGGGATGAGATTCTAGAAGCCTATGTGAGGCTTTCTGGGTACTATAGGCCCGGAGGACATTTTTAGTCTTCAGAACTCACATTGTTGATGAATTTCATTAAGGATCTGATATTCGTCGTATGGATTGACCCTTGATGTCTCCGGCGTATCCCAAGAAAAGCCATTTCTTGGGATAGCTCTCTTCCCATGACTCCCCAGAAAATAAAAGTCCCACTTTTGGAAAAATGGGCTTTGTTGCTACAAATACTTATTGGTATCCCCATAAACAATATGGAAGCTCGTTGTGAGGCTTATATAGTAGTTCACAGTGGTCACACTCCATATTAGTCAGACTTTTAAGGAGTTAAAGGCTTTATCTCTAATTCATGATTTTCCCACTTTTTGATAAAAACTTTTTAATTAAAAATAAAAATCTTTTTTACATTGTTATGCTGCTATATTCTTTCTCACATTGTAAAATGTCTCTGTGCCGAATTTGTGGCAATGCACTGAATAGCACATTAGTTTTCACATATTTTGTGTTTGTGACCTTCATTTTGGACTTGAACGTATATAGATAATTTCCAATATTTTTGTCATCCACATATTGTAATTGAAATTAGATTCTTAGAAAGTATAGGATATAAACAATACGCAGTATAAACAGTTTTAAATTTTATTTCAGAGTTTTACTACATTAATAATCATAACTGATAACCGGAATATATATTAGCACTAAATAATTTTAATGATATACTTGTAACTTAAAATTAGATTTTCAGGAGTGAGTAATCATATTTTTTTCCTAAATGTGTAAAATAAAGGAAGCAAGTAAATCGCTGAACCTTTTAACAAGGATGAAGGAAAATGTAACTGTTTTAAATGAAAAGCTACAATTAATGATTATATCTATTGTATAACTTTCATGTTTGGTATTTATGATTAGAAAATCAAATAAATGCTTAGTTTGTAATGTTATTTTGATAAGATATGTTCTGTTCTCATAAGCATTTTTAGTGATATAACTGTAGATGGATAAATACTGTAAATAGAACTAGTACTATCTTTTATCAAGAGGAGCAAGGAATGTAGTAAAAGTTTTCACATTAGTAATACGTCAGTTAAATCAAAATTTATTTTTTACGTTTTAAGCAGAAGAACCACAATTTAAACCTTTGTTTAGTTAAACTTTGTTACTACTATTTCGGTATTTTTAATAACACAGTAAAACCTGCTTTTGTGTGGTAGATAGGGACCGCATAAAAATAAATGCACAAAAAATATTCGAAAACTATAAATTCTTGCATATAACAAATAACTTCGTCGAAAAAAAAAATAACACTGAAAATTTTTTTCATGCGGTGGCGAGGGACCGCATAAAAATAGTTGAATTTAGAAAATACGCTAATTATTTATGAAATTTATAAGAAAGTACTTCCATAACAAAGTAAATAATCAAATTACACTTGAAAACATTTTAAAAACATTTAGTTTTGGATTCTATCATGGAGAAGTTTTCAAAATGCACATGCACTGCTACTCATCGTAATCCAAAGTGCTCATCTTCCTCTGATGAATAAGTTCAAAATCGCTTTCGTCGCTTGAAGATACAACTTCAATTGATTTATTTTTTGTCATCATAAAGTAAGAGATAAGTTTTTGTGGCGACGATCGGTTGGTCAGTTGCTTGTAAATGTCACTATAACCAGATACGCATGGTCGAAGATCTTTTTGTGAAATTTCATACTCCTTAGAATTGGTATCTATTTTAAGAAAATGCTTTTCCAATTTGTTGGCTAGCTGTATTCCTGCATATATATTTTATCCACTTTCAAAGAATTCGGTTTTTCTTGTAATTTCAAATGTTTGTTTGTAATTTCAAATTAACAGCTTTCTGCTAAATGCATTTAAAAGTATATAAGGTACTTATATCAAAAAATAAATTTTTAAATTTTTTGTCTGTCTGTCTGTTTGTTTTGGCTAATCTCTGAAACCGCTGGATCGATTTTGAAGGGACTTTCACTGGCAGATAGCTGATGTTATAAGGAGTAACTTAGACTACAAACAAAAAATTAGGGTTCCGTGAAAACAAGATTAAAGACAAAGAAATAGTGAACAATATCCGATTCAATAGGGAAGTATATATTATTACATCTACAAATATATAAATGGATATTTGTATATATGGCCTCGTTTCACTCCAACGCCGTTCAACCGATTACTATGAAAATGGGTATGAATATGTATTCTTTTGTGGAGAAGGTTTTTGTGCTATTCTCTTTGTTGCAGCTCTCCACCAGGTGGCGCTACAGCATATCAACTTCTGCACCGTTCAATCAATCGCAAAGTTCAATCAAACATGGTCGCCAAAAATGATGCCAACATGGTTTATCGCCAACATTTCATTATGTTTCCATTGAATCGCCATTAATATAATGTAAGGAAAGGCGTTGCTTGCGAATATTACGATTTTAACATAAAATAAATACAACAGGAAATACTATTAACGTTTTACACATCCAGGTATATATTATTTACACTATTTTAAGCATTCATTACACAAAATTTGTAATAATATGTTACTTTTGCAGCAGATTAAAGAGGTGTTTTCAAAAAATGGTCCACAAGGGAGTTACGGAGGCATTATAAATAAAAAAAAATCCTTTTTATCAGCTATTAGACTTACAGACTTAAAATTTAAGAAATGTGATTTTTTGTTCAACCGGGTTATGAAAAGGCTTTTATTTTTTTAAAAAAATCAATTTGTAATTCACGTGAAATAAATAACTAAAACTCATTTATCAATCTATATTGTTTAATTTTTCAATTCACCCGTGCCATGAACGGTTACCACAGGTACGGTATACCAGCTAGTGTAATAGTATAAAGGAAATTAAAGCAATTAGGCATTATATAGTTTAAATGCATTGTTTAAAAATATATGCATTTTAATGTAAAATAGCTTGATATATCATTTAAAACGAAAACAAAAATGTTTCTGATAAAACGGAAAGAAAAATAAAAAAAGGGAGGGGAATGAAAAGAATTAAACCAGATACATTTTAATATTCTTCAAGTTTTAATTTTAATTCATAAAATCCTCGAAATCAACACTATTATTAAATATCTCTTGGTGGTCATCGATTTTTAACCATCTTCTTCCTTTCATATAGGAAAGTATGGGGCGAAACATTTATGAATACACTACAAACACAACCTCGTGGTTTGCACGAGGAGAAATAATTATGATTAAGGTGCAAGTTTCTCAAAAAAATTTTCACACTCACACTCACGCACCCACCCATCCACGCTCGTACACACACGCCACACACACCACACACTCATGCACACACCCGCACAAAAAGTTTTCGCTTAAAAATAAATCAGGTTTTCTCTAGATCACAAGTATTTTTAATGTTTTTAAATATTTCATAAGCTAGGCCATCCCGAAGAGGTAGTGAACTGTGATGGCGCCCAAGGCCCTGTATCACCGACGGATTTTGCAGAATCAAAATGTGTGTGTGATTTCATTTTTTCTCTTTAGTTTTAATTTGAATATATAAGTAGAAGGATGGTGCTCAGAACTGAGATTTTGTCAAGAATAATATATTTCCTTAGCAATTTAATTTATCGATTCCAAATTAGCTGGGAAGATCTAAATTATAATATTATCAACGAATATGCTAGGAAACGTGTATGAAAATAAAAGAAAAAATGCATATTGTAAATTTAATTTTATAAATCTCATATCAAATTGTAATTTATCAATGATTTTTTTTTTGTGCAACTGAAACTTTAATTTTGTTAAATAGCCTAAATATTTAATGTCTCACATGTACTTCTTAGTGTATTGAGCAAAGCTATACATTATTATATAATTATACGAAATTTGTTTCAGGGCCCCTCAAGTTAACTTTGCGTCGGGTATCGCCTTTTATTCAGGTCAGCCCTGTTCATAAGGCATAAGTTAAATTTTTCCGCATCACATTCACGGTGTTTATTTTCTAACTGTATAAAATAATCCTGAAAACTAAATATGTACAAGGGAAAAATCTACTGTACAATAGTTATTCTTTAAGAATTCTCAAATAGGTATCAATTAAGTAAGTACATATAAGTAGTTAGCTCTATTATGTTTTTACGTGTGAGTAGTGTTTTGTTCAATTCAATCAAGTTTAGCGGTTTCTCTCATAAACAAAAAAGAGAAGGAAAAAAGTAATTGTAGATATATTTTGAAATGGAATCCCTATTTTTCTTTCTTTTTCTTTAGCCATGATTTCAAAGTTGCAAGAGCACAGTTTTCCTTCATTAAAAATGTTTACTTATTAAAATACGTAATTTATAAAAATGTCACGGAAGATACATATATATATATATATATATATATTCATTATTTTCACGTTTAAACTATGCTAATTCTCAGCTATCTCTGTTAATAATGAATATTTTTCTGCTACAGCCTGTGGGAATGCAGACTACCATTTTTGTACAATTATTCTTTTTGAGAAAGAATTTTATTTTGTTCCGAGCAACCATACATTGATTATAATTAAAATGATATAAATCATAAATTCCTAAAGAAAATTTTGGAAATTTGGAAGCTTTTTGAATGATTGAATTCTTATTTTTTTTTTGTAAAAAATAATTGTACAATTCTATTGCAAAGCTACTGTGCACGCTATACTGATAAAGCCGCCTTTTTCTGAAATAGAATTCTATCTGTTTTTCGAAAACAAGTCGAAAAAGCGCCCGTTATAAAAGTAGAGTAGGACCCTCTTTGTGAAAGGGAGCAAAATATTTGTTTGCTGGAGGGTAAACTTGTCTTTTTCAGTGTTCCCCACCTTATTTTCGCCCCTGACCTTCAACTTTCGTACTTGTTATGCTCGAACAACCCATGAAAAAAAGTTTCAAAACATAAGGGGGACAACAACGAAACGACCTTGGTGGAATGTTATCACAGGGGAACTCGGGCATCGTTTTCAATGCCTTCTCTAAGCGGATGAAGAGAATATTTTTAATAGCATTTAAAAAGGCTTAGTAAAGAGTTAGCTGAAGAGTAATTTAAAGATTTATAAATGTGGTTGAGAGACAAATTACTTATCTTATTTTTTAACAAGCTTTCCTATTTATATTTCATCGAATTTTCTAAAACGATTTTTTTTCTTTTACGAACAGCTTTAATTTTTTTTGTAACTCATAATGTGACAAGATACCTTTTAAAAAATAATTGAATTCGTAGTGAAACAATTATCCTTCTCAGTATTATTCTTGAAATATCTGTTTTACAATCGTAAACACAAAATTTATAAGGTAAAATGTCGTAGAATGTATTTCGTGATCAGGGCCGGATTTAGACTTGATAAGGCCCTAAACTATTTGAGATATGGGCCCCTTTACAAGTCCAGATATTCTATGTCAGTGCCAAATATGAATTTCGGATACTTAGAGGCAGGGGCGTAGCAATCACCGTATCAATGATGCAGGGCCCCCAAGGTACAGGGGCCTCAACATTTGCAAGCACAGAATAGCAAGAAGTTAAAGGATTCTAAAAGAGATCTTCCAAGGAATTTTTATACAGGGCCCACACAAAACTAGCTATGCCAGTGTCTAGAGAGTTAAACTAAAATACAATTAAGAAGGAAAAAAAAAGGGAATAATAAATCTTTAAATTAAAATCATTTTTATTCATAAACTTTTTATGGAGGGCCCTAAGCTATAGCTTGTGCTGCTTATACGTATGTTCCGCTCTGTTTGTGACCGCGGTAGCCTAATGGTTATGGTCACGATCTCATGAACGGCGTGTCGCGGGTTCGAATCCTGGTGCCACTAAAGGCCCTCCGTAGAGAGGGGCTGATCCACGTGAAATCCATGGCCACAGTAGCCAAGTGGTTAAGGCAACGGATTCGTGGCTGGCATGTAATGAGTTTGAGCCTAGTACCACTGAAGATCCACCATGCAGAGGAGATGATGCACGCTAAAAATGTCGAGGCTCAAGCATCCTCCCGTTGGTGTGGTGTGGTAGTTAGGAGAGTGGGCGCCAGCTCAGGTGTCGTCCTCGTCATTTGATCGAGATCCGTTGCCAATAACCCTCGTGGTGGATAATAGCCTTTGTTGCTCCAAATCCCAAATAAAGATATTAACTGTAACCCTCGTGTTTATTTGTAGTGAGACATTAATATAACTTACTAATAGAATGTATTTCAACGGTTAAATAATGGTCGCGATTGGTATATTGGTATGGGCAGCTATACTTAGTAATATTGGAGCTTTAAGCAATTAGTTTCCAGAAGATAATGGCCATCGTAATTTAATTTATTATTAAAGAATTCAAGGAGTCTTTTATCGAATACATTTACTGTCTCTCCCACTCTGTTTTTAAATGTTTAGGATAAATTATTCTGGGATGAGTAAACATTCAATCAAAATTTCTAATAGAAAGGAAATGAGAGGAACAAACTTTAAACTGTAACGATACCGAAACCACTAATGTGAAGACTACCAAGTTATATAAACAGCGAAAAACTTTTAATTCCACACTATAGCAGAACAAATCAGTTAATCTGTAGATTATCTAGGTAATTAGCGCAGTAACGGCTTTCGAGATTTGACGGTTACATATATATATTAAATGAAAAATAATTCACCAATATATATATTTTTAATTTTAATCATTTGTTTCTTATTAAATTAATTATTAAATTAGTTACAACAAATAATATGAGTTGAAAAGAAAGAGATCACGCATTAAGGAAAACGAAGAACATATTTCAGGAATGTAATATAACTACTTGAATTATATATTGGCAATGACTTGAAACATTTGTTTATACTTCCTTCTATTTAAATTGTTGAACAATTTAATGCCCTTTTATTTCTATAAGCAATTTAATAAAAACATTTGTATACAGATTTAGAAATCGAATGGAAATGATGATTCTTTTTGTCTATATAGAGAGAGGAACAAAAAAACAAATGACACATCCTTTTTGTCAGGAACAGAAAGATTTTTCTTGTAAGCAGCAAATTTCGAAGAGTGCGGATCATTATTAGACTATACAGGTGTAGATGAGTCATGAGTGTAACCTATCATGTGAGTTTTGAATAGGACAGGAAATTCTTTTCTTAGCTTATTCCATTTCACAATGCAGGGGGATATTTTAAGATTTTAAAGATATTATTACATTTGATGACGGACTGACTATCTGTGCAACTGAAGTTGAGGAAATTGTTGATTTGTCG